>PVKE010003087.1:0-75548 GCA_004027555.1 Craseonycteris thonglongyai | reverse complement strand
AAGCCGGGACGGCTCAGCGGGTTGAGCGCTCGCTTTGAGGCCATGAGGACCGAGGATCGAATCCCGGCTCCGGCCCAGGCAGGACCCACGTGCTGAGCTGGGGAGTTCCCACAGTTCGGTTCTCTAACTGTCTCTGTCTCTGTCTCTCTCTCTATCTGTCAAAAAGTAAAATAGAAATAACTATGCACTGAAGACAAAAGGATAATTTCTCTCTATAAATGTGAAAAGATAAAAAAAAAAAAACAAAAAAAAAACCATGTGGTTTCCTCCTTGGCTTTCTCATGTCTTTCTCCATGTCTAACAATTTCCCTCATGTTCTCTGGAAATAAATGCTGTAACTCCCTGCAGACACTGACCCCTTGCCAGAAAACCCATTTCTAAGCTGTTCTTGCAAGTCAGCCTCTTACCAGAGATGCCCTGGCCCTCCTTTGTGAAATAAACACCACGCCTGCCTCAGAAGTCCTTTTGCTGCGGGAAGACAAGAACAGGAAGCACTGTCCACTGGGGCCTCAGGTCTTCCAATAGGGCAGAGCTGGCACAGCCCTGACGGCAGCATTCTGCTTGGCTCCAGGGGGGCCCATCTCTTCACCGTCTCCCATGGCTCCTCACAGGAGTTCCTAGGGTGTGCTGCACGCTTTCTCTCCCTACCACCCTGTCTTCTAGAAACAGACTCAAATCACAAAAGCAACTTCTCCCTGGTTTTAGCCCCTTCTGCTGTGTGTGCCATGGCTCGCTGGATGCCACAGACTTCGCATCACCCACGCTACAGGAAGGCCAGGGGTTCAGCTGTCAGAAGGCCTGGTACATATGTCCTGGTCACTCATTAAATGTATGCATGCACACAAACACACTTCATACACTTTACATGTATAAGTTACATTATATACATACACATATGTGTATATAGTTTTTGTTTGTTTCTTGCTGAGCCATTTGACAGTAAATTGAAGACATGATACATCACCCCTAAATACTTCATTTTCAGCATGCTTCTCCTAAGAGTGTTTTCCTGTGTAACCATTACCATCATTGCACATGTGAATATTTATAACATCTAACAGCAAGTCCATATTCAGATTTCCCCAGTTGTCCCAAAAGTGTTTTTTATAGCTATTTTGTTTTGTTTTATTTTGTTTTGTATTCAGAATTTTTTAAATTAGGGTCCACATACTGTATGTAATTGCTAGGTCTTTTCCCATGCGGTGTCTGTTTGTTGGCTGAGCCTACTAACCTTCCCAGGAGGAATAGAAAAGTTTTGGTTACCACCTTCTCCACCTCTGCCCAAGAGGTAAGTTTTAGAGTTGGTACCCACAGGCTTTGCGGTAAATGCTACCAGGTATTAATGAAGATGTTGTCTTCAGGTTGGAATGCCCATATAATCCTTGGGAAAAGCAGCTTTGCCTCCAGTGTTGCTTAATGTCTGCCTGTCACTGTCTTTGCTCTCCTCGCCCTCTCCCCAGGCCTCCCCTGGAAGAGGAAGCTGGTTTGCTCCCAGCGTATAATTACCAGGAGGGAGAGTTGCCAAAGCCCAACTTGGCCTCAGTGTGTGGTCTCAGAACTGCTGGGAGGGGCATCTGAGGAGGGTGAGCAACAACTGGGTGGCTAGAGGGATGCTCCCTCCCACCGCCCACAGGAAGTGGTGAGAGCTGACTTCCTCTGCCAGCACACTTTGCTGTAGATGAAGAGCTGTTCTCTTCACGCCTGAGGCCTTTCTGCTGCTGCTCCCCTAGTCTGAAGGGAAGAAGGCAGCCAGCCTGTGCCTTTTTGGCAAGTTCCCAATTTTGAAAGGGCTCAGCATTCTCTGCATCAGTGGTTTCCAACAAGGGCAGGGAAGGGATATATTTGGACATCCTGATGCCTGAGCAATGCAACTTGAACTTAGTGGACAAGGCCAGAGAAACTATAGTCCCTCAGGATGCAGGCTGTCTAAAGTGTGCTGTCCAGTACTAAATGCCCTGATGAACTCAAAGTAAAATAATGTAAAGAATGTCTAATTTCTAGCATATTGTTTAAAAATAAGCTGGAGACATTATTCATCAAGCTCTGGGTTTGTTTTCTTCCTACCTGAGAGAGGTCCTCCCACCAGAGAGTTATGGGGGGATTTAGGAGGAGATACGTATGGGTATAAAGGAAGAAGACACCCCCCAGCACCTTTCCCTGGCTCTTGCTTGCTATGGGTGAGCTGCAGGGAAGAGGGCATGGAGAGCTTTGTGGTTGAGCTGTGGTCACCCTGACCAGGGACCTGGGCTGAGGTGATTTGCCCAACAGGGGCTCCAGACTGTGTGCTGTGGTCCAGAGTGAGGCACTTTAACCTTAATGGGCTTAAGTAGATTGTGAGAAATGATGCTTGTAGCCTGGCCCCAGTTGATTTAAGTCCTGATACCTCTGTTCAGAAGCAGGAGCCAGGCAGGAATTGCTCTCCGTACGATCGTCCCCAGAACCAGAGTGAGCAGTTGTCCGGCACACTTCAGGACAAACAGCCGTGCAAATCACAGGTGGTAGTCACACATGGGAACAAGAGGCGGGTGTGGTGTGGTGCATGCAAAGAGCCCTGAGCTGGGGCCACAGCTCCTACCAGCTGTGCCCCCAGAGGCACATCCCTGCCCATCTCAATGTATAAGAAAGAAGGAGGATTGGGGAAGCTGGGATGGCTCAGTGGGTTAAGCGCTCACTTTGCAGCCCCAGGGACTGAGGATCGAATCCCGGCCCCAGCCCGTGCAGACCCATATGCTGAGCTGGGGAGTGCCCCCAGTTCAGTTCTCACCAGGGTGAGACCCTGGCCCAGTTGCTGCCCTGTGCAGCCCCGCGCCCACCTGTGGAACGAAACTATGTGGAAAAACCAATGATGTGCAACTATGGAGACTGTTCTGGACCCTCCCCCTTCTCTCTGTCCCTGTCTCTGTATGTCTCTCTCTGTCAAAAACAATAAAAATAAATCTTTAAAAAGAAAGAAAGAGGACTGCACATGACAGTGTCAGAGGTTTCTCCCTCCTCTGCTAAACCAAGGCTTTGAGCGTTTTCTTCTAAAGCAAACAGAGCTGACTGTTACGATGCTTCGTACCCATGCTGACCTGGTTTTCCTTTAGTATTCTTTGGGAAACAGGTGTGAGACTTACTTTCTTTCTTTTTTTTAAATTTATTTTATTGTTTTTGATAGAGAGAGAAGGGAGAAGGCCCAGAGCAGTCTGCATTAGTTGTACATTATCAATTTTTGACATAGCTTCATTCCACAGAGGTGGGCAGGGGGCCACGCAGGGCAGGGATTGAGCAGGGGCCTCCCACATGGGAAGCTCACCCCGGTGAGAACCAAACTGGGGGCACACCCCAGTTCAGCATATGGGTGTGCATGGGCTGGGGCCAGGATTCGATCCTTGGACCCTGGGGCTGCAAAGCGAGCTCTTAACCTGCTGAGCCATCCTGGCTTCCCAAAACTTTCAAAATGACATTTCTGGGCACTTAGAAACATTCAAGTGCATGTTTTTCATGTGTCTGTGAACCTGTAAACTCCCTGTGAAGTGGCTGATGATAGCACTCCATAGGATTGGTGTGGTGGTTTATTGCAACAACGCAGATGGAATCCCATAGCATAGTGCCCAGCATGGGGTGAGTGCTTATTCAGGTGCGGCTGGCACTCACGCTGCCTATCCTGTAGTCACTACCCCCTTGGTAAGCACCGTTGATAGCCAGTTTCCCTCGCTGCTGACGGCCCTCACCACCCAGGAACCAGCACCTCCCAGCTGCTTCTCATTTTGGAGCCTACCACACATACATGTACTCACAGTGCACTGAGAACCTGAGTGGTAACATTAACCCTGGTAATGTTACCCTACAACTGCCCCTTAAGCAAAGATCCAATGGATTTTCTAAGGATTTGACTTAACAGTTAAGAGAGAACAGAGGCAGTGAACCAAATGTAAACACCCAAAAACTGCATTAAAGTTCAGAGTAGGCATCCTTGGGAAGGTTGTAAAGAGGTTTCCTAACTGCTCTCAGGCCTGGTCTCCAGTCTCAGCCCTTAAATATCCTTAGCTTCCCTGACTTCTTTCTCCAAATTCTCTAGGACTCCTGGCCCTAATGAAAGTTTTCTGGCTCTTCTTGTGTCTCTTGGCGAGACCTGCACTCCTGTCTTGCTCTGAGTGTGCTGTGCGGAGGAGTGTGGCTGGGTCCCTGCCTCTGAGCCTCACCGACAAGGGGGCTGGTGGCTGGGGGTGCTCAGCTGCTTCTTCCCCACCCCTGCTCCCCACTCACTCCAGACTTGCAGGAAGGAAGGCGTTTACACAGAAGCTTGAGAATCTTGAAAAGCAGGAGAGGCCACCATAGGGAAGCGTGGGCTCCTCTAGTGTCCTGGGGTCAGGGTCACGGATTCCCTCGAGGCCACTCTGAAAGTTTTTAGCCTCACCATTGCTGTGATAAAAGAGAAGATGGTAGAAAAACCCCAGCTTTGGGACAAGCCACAAGAAGGAAAAGTGGGGCGGTTAGAGCTGTTTCTCTTCAGTGTGGCCCAGAAAGGGGAGATGATGCCTCAGGACCCCACCGGGAAGGGCTTCTTCATGCTCTTTTGTACACAGAGTAGACTGAGACTACTTAACAACAAAAGTACAGTTGCCTTTAATACTGTGGGAAAATATCACCTTGATAAGCTAAATGAGAGCAGTGAGTAGTGGGGGTTAGGTGTTTCAGACAGAGTCCTGAAAGAAATATCCCCCTTTATCTGGGGAAAATGTTGCTTTCTTTGCATGAGGATTATTCTCTCTATATTTGAAGCACATTCAGAGTGAGACAGGTTGTAATTGCAGTGGTTGGTTTAATCCTCTCTCTGCAGCCAGGCTGAGCTCTGGGAGAACAGGTTTCCAAGAGGGTTCTTGCTGCATCATTGCTCAGCTGAGCTGAGCTGGTCACAGGAAGGAGCGAGCGTGGCTGCAGCAGGCCCACTCCCAGGCGACACTTCCTTCCCACCACGCTGCCTACCACTCACTGATACCTTAATGCAGCAGGTTCTCCTGTGGGATTCTCTGTAGCTCAGTCATCCAAATGTGCCATGTGAAGTATTCAGAGGTGTGGTGCCAGGTGACCTGTTGTGTGCAAGTGGAGCTGTAGGACCACATGGAGCCAATGTGCTTAATTCTAGAGCTCTCCGCTGAGAAAGAAAACTGGGGCGTGAACCTCTAGACATGAAAAATAGGTGATCTCCCTTAAGGGAAACGAGGTCATCACTTATTTGGTGCATTTCCCCAACAACATTGAAGAATACTTTCATTTCCTCAGCAAATGTAGGCGTGTCAATCACTGCCTTCCAGGAGTCAGGATCTAGAGGTGCATGGGGCACACACAGCTACAGTGTACCCTTCGCGGGGTTTCTTCCTGGGGGTCGGGTAATGCATTAAACACTTCATTTCAGTAACCCTATAAGACAGATACTGTCCTTTCTCACCAGAATTCTGACGAGAACTGACTTGTCCTGAGTCCCACAGCTAGCGGGTTACAGGGTCAGGGTGAAGGTCAGGTCTGTCTGCTCCAGAACCCTGTCGTACCTTCTCTGTTTTGTGGCTGTAATTGAAAGCCTTCCTGTGTCATGGGAAAGACGTTTGTTGGGATCTGGTCAAGGGATTCCAGCCACAAGAGTCTTGACTGTTCTCTTCGGCAGTACATATACTAAAATTGGAACAATTCACAGATTAATGGCCCCTGGGCAAGAACAACTCACAGATTCCTGAAGCGTTCCATATGGTTTTTACGTTGTACAGCTGAACCTAATATAACGTGATGTCAGTTGTTATACCTCAGTCAATTTTTTAGAGTCCTGCCTAGGACCTGTGTGTCTTTAGTACTGGTCTCCGGTTCCCAGCACTCCCGACCACTGCGCCCTAAGGTGGACGGTGAGCCTGTCAGAGGCACTGTTTGTTGGTGACACACAGGCTCTCGTCCTGAGCTGTCCAAATTCAGGCAGGGTGGCAAGAGGTGCTGCCATTGAGGGATCTTTCATGGAGCTGGGACAGGATGGCCAGTGCAGGAGCCCCAGCTGATGGCCTGCCATCCGGTAACCTTTAGCATCTTGTGCTTCTTTTTCTTTTTTTTTTCAGGGGTTTCTCCCAGAAAACAAGTTCAATCACACGCTAGCTGAGCCTCTTCTTCGAGATGTGGGCCCCCGCAGGAGGGGCAGACGACCTCGGAGTGAGCTCCTGAAAGCGCCCTCCATCATGGCAGACTCCCCCTCAGGCATGGGGCCCCTGCTCATGAACGGACTGATTGCTGGGATGGATGTGGTAGGACTTCAGAACATGAGGAATATGCCAGGCATCCCCCTCACCGGGCTGGTGGGGTTTCCCGCCGGCTTTGCCGCAATGCCCACAGGTGAGGAGGTCAAAAGCACCTTGAGCATGTTGCCCATGATGCTGCCAGGCATGGCCACAGTGCCCCAGATGTTCGGTGTTGGGGGACTCCTCAACGCCCCCATGGCGACTACCTGCACTTCGACTGCTCCCACACCTCCGTCAAGCACAACGAAAAGTGGTACGTCAGTGACCGAAAAGACTGTGGAAGACAAGCCGAGTAACCATGATGTGAAAGCGGACACATTAGCTGAAGACAAGCCTGGCCCTGGTCCATATTCTGATCAGTCCGAACCTGCAATAACTACGAGCAGTCCTGTGGCTTTTAACCCATTTCTCATCCCAGGAGTTTCTCCTGGACTCATTTACCCCTCCATGTTCCTCTCCCCTGGCATGGGCATGGCTCTGCCGGCCATGCAGCATGCCAGACACTCCGAAACAGCAGGGCTGGAGAACCAGAAGAGGAAGAAGAAGAAAAAAGGGGACACCCCCAACCCAGAGCCTTCTCCTGGGTCAGAAAGGGAGCCAAGCAGTGGTCAGAACTGCCCCGAGTCCAGGGCACCTGTGCCCTCAGATAGAGGACACATGGCCCTGGCCGGGGACCTCAAAGACTCCAACAGTGACACCAATTAGAACTTTTTCATTTGAGAAATGATGTGACTTGTAAGTTTCTTATCCCATAATGGTTTGTTACTTCCCTCACTTCACCTTCATAAGAACCTGTGTTTCCATAAGTCATATTACCTACCTGATTCCTATCTGAGAACTATGGTAACAGATGTTAATAGTTGCAGGGTCTTGCCACTTCATTAGATAAGTGTCGTTGACCTAGTCTAGGAGGCACAGAATTCTCATTCTGTTATCCAGTTGTTCATTCCAGCAATCGTAGTTCATACAGTACTTGGTGACACGCCCTAACCCCTTCTCTTCCAAGTTTCCCACGTATTTGAGGAGGAAAAATGGCATGAGAAAGCTGTCTAGGGATTTACCATTGAAGGACTGAACACCAGACACAGATTTGCTCTTTTTTTTCATGAACTGTGAGCTGTGTTGAATGGGAAGAATGTAATGGGGAACCAAAAAGCACAGAAAAAGGAAGTGCTGGTGCATATTTTTTAGTTAAAATATTCCCTATTTTATCATGATTACTAAATGAGTAGTATAGACAGAAATATATAACTAATGGTTGAAAATGCATATATTCATTTCTTTATAAAACAAAAACCTTACTGGTAGTAACATAACTTCCCCCGTCATGGTTTTTCAGACACTTGCAGCAAGAATACTGACTAGTCATTTTCTACATTATTCTCTCTCTCCCAAGTTAAAAGATGATTCACAGTATGAGGAAGCTTTACATACCTTGAATTATTGGCCAGAGAAGAGCAGGTGGGAGCTCACCCTCAGGAGCTGCGCGCTGCTCGCCTCAGCGTCTTACAAATCGCTCTCGCCACTACCGGGGTCTGCTCAGTTTTTATTTTGTGTTTTTCTTCACCAAGAATCAAGCTCTTTCTGGAGCCTGCAAGAAAATAGTCACTCAACACTTTTACACTAGGTCCTTTTGTCAAAGTTATTTGAGGTTGTCAGAATTTGTGAACCACCTTTTATAATATAACTGTGAAAAGTTTTTTTTTCTCTTCTCCATTTGTTCTGTTTAGTTTATATTTTACAGCTAGACCCAGATTCCAAATCATGTTATGTTCCCTTCTTGCTCAGCTTCCCAAGCTGGGAACAGCCTGCCTGAGCAGCCCTCACACCCATTTTCTTTGGCCTCCCCCCTCCCGCCCATCATGTCCCATCCCTTCTGGTGATCTTTAGTGACAGTTCACACTCTGAGACTTGAAATAAGCTCACAGTTCAGTCCTCGGGGGGCCACAGGGGCTGTGCAGGACCGTTGGAAATGTTGGAAGTGTTACTAGTACCTGTTTCACTTTTTGTTGTCACAAGTTACTGTATTTTTTACTTTTCTGTTACAGTTTTTGCTAATTTATCAGAAGGTCCAAACGTTTGACATAACTATTTCAGTTTGCATTATTTATTTATGATGCTTTTGTCATTTGTCTTTTATACATTTGGGATTATAAATTATATAAATGTTAAAATGAGCATCTCAAAGAAGTCTGTTAAATCATAACCAAAAAAAAGCCAATCAGATGTATTTTCAAAAAGTGAAGTCCCAGTTTTATGAATCAGAGATATAAATCAGAAATTGTATAACTGATCATGTAAGAAGAAAGAATCCAGTAATAGAAATCCTATTTAATGACATCTCTGTAGCATAGATGGTCTATAACGCTGACAACAGATTTCTTAGAAATGTTGCTCTCTCTATTTAACTAACATTTTGTTCAGTTTTGCCTCCAGTGGAAGCAGAAAGGGTTTTTTCAGCTGTTAAATCCTAAAAATCAATATAATTTATTTATGTAAAAAAAAAAAATCACTCAATCGATATATTTTTGAACCTTTTAAGTACTAATTTTCTTTTTATCAAGTAGAAAAAAAAATGTATTTGCCCTAAATCCTTAAAATACAAATGCTATAAAAATTCATGTATCTTGAAAGCCTTACTGCAAATGAGTATTATAGACATCCAGCAGAGCCTGGGTTTTCTTTGTCGTCGTTGTCATTGTTTGTATGGAAAAGCTGCTTTCCCCAGGTTCCACATAGGTCACAGGGTTCAATATGGATTTGAATGAAAAACCCACCAGCATGCTAAATCCCTTGTTATATAGCTTATCGAGCCTGTATGTTAACTCTCTGGGTATTTAGGCTTATATTTGACTGCTATTGTGTCCCTGTTTGCAAAATGAAAACAACACTTTGTGGATTATTTGCTCTGTAAGGCATAAGTGCTTATTATTTTGACGTTTCCAAGAGCAAAAGCCAAATTTAAGCTCTCTTCAGCAAACTTGAGCCTTTTCATCGAATTCCATGTCACTCACAGCCATAACTTCCCTTGGTCGTTCTTCACCCCATGTCTTACATAATAAATTGTCTGTGGTCTTGATCCTGAATTTAAAAAAAACAAAAAAGTTGAAAAGTGAAATTTGTATGTGAGGACTATAGTGGCACTTGGATGTTTCCGGCTGCCTGGGCACTTTCTGAATGAATGGTCTGCACATGGGAATCCAGTCGTTCCTAGGTGCACCCTATTGCGGCTTTTTATATATTCATTCAGGAGGGTTGATTTGTCTCTTGACCTATCAAAGCACATGGTTAAAACATGCCATAGAAGCGGGTGTAGCACAGCTTCCCAGCCTCAGGGCCTGAATGCCTAGGCCATTTCCTAAGCCCCGTGCCAGAAGTCCACCTCAGCTCACACACCTGGGACTTTCAGGGGCAGCTAGACCTCTGTGGGTTGGAGCAAGTCTGTAAAACACAGGGATGCCTCTAGCTAACATGCTTAGGCTTAAGGGTTTTGTGATCCTTAGCTTTGGGAAGCATCATTTCTCAAGCGCCAGAAGGGCTATGTCAGAAATTATCAGTGAGGCTGGCAGGAAAGTGCTGAAATCTCAAGACTGAAAGCAGATGACCCCTTCTCATTGCTGGGTCCCTACTAAGTACCAATAGATGATGGGTGAATAGCCTGGAGGATGGGTGGGTCATTATTCTATAAGGCCCTAGAGTCCTCTGCTTCAGTTTTTCAAGTAAGTATGGCGATCCCTAGTCATGACTTGGCAAATTCTCTTCCTGCAGAATAGGTACGAAAGAGTCTTAATTTCATTGGACCTCAGAGCCCCTGAGCTGCTGCCTCCTTGGACCAGGGTGGAGTACAGGTATCCCAGTGCCTTAGGCCAGTGTTTTAGTGTTGTGTGTGTGTTTGCCATAGTGACCTCATTTGTCCTCAAGAGTGTCTTGATTCCTGGGTGGAGGGATGCTGGCATCCAGTCTGCCGAGTGAAAGCCAGCAGAAGACTACAAAGCTCTCATCAGTCACAGAGAAGAGAGCTGGGGCTAGACCCCGCCATCCCCACCAGCCTGAGGCTGGAAAACCTCAGCCAACGTGATACTTATCTGGGACCCCCACATCTCAGAAACCAGACTGAACTTGCTCAGAAAAATTGGCACTGGGAAAAACAGAACAGAGGGGTCACACCCTTTGGAAAATTTTAGGCTTAATTCATTTACACCAACTTCCTTCAAATGGTTTCTTGCAAGAATTACTGTTCATGTGTCTAGTCTGGGAATCACAGGAGGATCTCTTTCTTGGGTCAGCAGTGGAGGACTTCCAGGGGCTGGCACCTCAGAACCCATCTCTGAGGTACGGGTGCATGAGGGCAAGTCCACAGGACGTGTGGTATGTGTTGCCTGCTGGCCAGCTTTGTGACCACCCTCATTTCCCAAACCCAACAGTGTATCTGTGGCATGAGGTAGGAAGTAGGGGTAAATTAGGTGCTGGCCCCTTCAAGGTAGGTGTTCCATGAGATCAGTTTGGAAGTGAAGACCTAGTGTGGTGGTGACTGAAGTGGACTCTGCCTCGGCCCTTGCCCAAGACCTAGAAGACAGAGGCAAGAACTAGAATGGGGAGGAGGGGTGAGGGCCCTGGGAAGGATAGTGGCTCCCCTGGGGGTTGGAGGAGCAACATCCATATCTACCACAAGCCTAAATTTCCTCATCTGTAGGACAGGGATAATCACATGTAAATGACAGCTTGTACCTCCCTGTAGGGTGATTGGGCTGACGGAAATGATCAGTGTCAGGTGTTTAAAACTGCTTGTTATATGTGAGAGTTGTATATCTTTACTCCTTTATTTATTTATTTGTTTGTTGTTTTTGACAGAGAGAAAGAGATACAGAGACAGAACTGAACTGGGGGCACTCCCCAGTTCAGCATATGCGTCCACACGGGCCAGGGCTGGGCTTCGATCCTTGGTCCCCGGCGCTGCAAAGTGAGCGAGCGCTTAGCCCACTGAGCCATCCCGGCTTCCTCTTTTTATTTATTTATTTATTTATTTATTTATTTATTTATTTATTTATTGCTTTTGACAGAAAGAGACTTTACTCCTTTAGAGTAGCCGTGGAGGTGAGGATTACCAGACCCCTGGAAAGATAAGGTCATCAAATCAAGCATAAGGAAGATCTTGCTCCAAGCCCCAAGGCAAGTACAAGTACACCGTGGATCTAGGGTTGGACTCAAAGTACTGCAAGAACTAGGCCTTCTGGCCTGACTCCCCAGGACCCTGTACACAGGAAATAAGGGGCCTTTCCACATAAGCCCATTGGCCTGAGTGAACAAAGAGATGTGGATTGTTGGGCTAGGGAGCAGGGGTCTGTGAAGCCCCACTTGGTGTAGGGTTGCCAGATTTGGGAAGGGATTGGGGGTGATACCTCGTTAAATTTGAATTTCAGATAAACTGGTTTTCTTGGTATAAGCATATCCATGCAATATTTGGTATATAAGTATAGTTTAAAAAATAGTTTTAATTTTTTAATATATTTTTAAGAGAAGGTAAGAAAAGGTAGGAGGGCCCAGGGTAGTCTCCACAGTTGTACATCACTAGTTGTGACATGGTTTCACTCCATACAGGTGGACGTGGGGCCATGCAAGGCGGGAACCAAACCGAGAACCTTCGCCCCTGAGCTATCCTGGTGGTTACCAGTTGTGCCATGTTTGGCATATGGGTTTGCATGGGCTGGGACCGGGAATCAAACCCCAGACCTTGGGATTGCAAGGCAAGTGCTGAACTGCTGAGCTATCCTGGCATCCCTAGTAATATGTTTTATTTGGAATTCAAATTTAAGGCATCCTGCATTTCTTCTGGTAACCTGTTACATTTACTAAGCATGTCCTCAAGTGGGGCTTGTTCTAAATGCTCTATGGAAATACTCTTAATCCCCACAATAATTATAAGGTTATTCCCATTTTAAAGATTATTTTTATTGTTTTTGACAGAGAGAGAAGGGGGAGGCCCCAGAATAGTCTCCATAGTTGCACATCATTGGTTTTTCCACATAGTTTCATTCCACAGGTGGGCAGGGCTGCACAGGGTAGGAACTGGGCTGGGGTCTCACCCCGGTGAGAACTGAACTGGGGGCACTCCCCAGCTCAGCATATGGGTCCACACAGGCTGGGGCCAGGATTCGATCCTCGGTCCCCAGGGTGTAAAGTGAGTGCTTAACCCACTGAGACATTCCAGCTTCCCCATAACCATTTTATAGATAAGACAACTGAGGCCTAGAGAGGCTAAATAACTTACCCAAATACCCAAATAGTAAATGGCAGAGCTGAGATTTGGGGACCCAGAAACACTGATTCCAGAGCCACAAACTGACCAATAAGGGGAGAGGGTATTTCCCAACCTGCTGTGCGAGCCCAGGGACATTGTCGGTGCCAGGAAAATGTCCAGCCCAGGTTCAAGAGGCAATGGGAGAATCATTGTCCAAGGAAAAGAAAGTTGGGGGTGGGGGGCAGCAGGTGGAGTATAACTGCACAAGTAGTAGGGTCTGAGGGAAGGGGGAGCTGGAGAAATCCACTGTGACTGAAAAGAGGCACGTTGCAAATGATACGAAGTGAGCTTCCCTGTCTGTCCATCATCTTAAAAGGTCAGAGTCTGATTTCCACCAGAAAGTTAGTCATGACCTGGAAGCAGGAGCAGAAATCCCAATTTTGGGAGCTTCAGTCCAGCTTTTCAGTGTGAAAACTGCTCAACACTCACTCTAGGTTGTACGTGGATCACCCACCACTGCTGTCCTGGGGGCTGTAGGGGCTGCCGGGAAAGGGATAGCACACCTCACCCACCAGGCCCTAGCCATGACCAGCCTCAGGCACCTCTAAAGGTGATGCCGGTGCGACCTCCTAGGTGCTCTCTCTGATGCTTACTGTGCCAGGCCTTGACATTCATGCGCTCATCCCAGAACCTGTTCTCCAGATGAGCTCGGGGCTCAGGGAGGTGGGCGCCTGCCTTCAGTGGCGCAGCTAGTGAGTGGAAGAACAAGAATTTAGAGGTGGGCCAGATCCCTAGGGTGGAGTGGACCACAACCATCACCTGTCTTGCAGCCTACAAGCCAAAAATGGACTTTACATTCGTAAATAATGGAAAACTCGAAGAAGAATATTTCATGACCCATGAAGATCATACCAAATTTAAATTTCAGAGACCATGAATCAAGCTTTATTGGAGCACAGCCACACACATTCCTTTACGTATTGTGTGTGGCCGCTTTCACAGCACCACAACATAGTTGAGTAGTTAGTTGTCACAGAACCATATGGCCCGCGGAACCGAAAATATTTTCTGTCTGGCCCTTTACAGAAAATGTTTGCTGACCCCTGCCCCACAGCATCAATTGTATTCATAGGTACAGAATAAAAATGAAGTCGTTTAAAATGTTTTTCTATGGACTCAAACATGGTTTTGTATAAATACAAATCACGGACTAGTATATAAGAGTGACATCTACTTTTAAGATGAAACAGACTTTTAAGAAGAACTGGACTTGGGGCATGCTCCTTGGTCCACCTCCAGACACCCAGGAGGCAAAGTTGGAGCTGCCCTGCCCAGCCCTGCCCCTCTCCTCTTCACACCCCATCCTGTTCCGGGTGAAGAAGAGGAGGCAAAAGCCAGAGGACAGATTTGAAGCCACTAGTGAGAGAAAGGAAACAGGACTCAAAGGGCAGGAGGAAAGTCAGCAGGACAGGAAGAGTGAGACTCACGAGGTGGGTTCAAGGACCAGAAGACCAAACTGCCCATGCCTTGGGAAGGGGCCGGCAGGGCAGTCCTCCGTAAGGGGCTATGGGCTGGCTACCTGCAGGCAGGCAGAAGGGAGGCCTCCCAGGAAGTGGGCCGGGAGGATGAGGGATGTTGGTCCATTCCCACCTGGCGCTCAGGCAACGGGAAGGCCAGATATGGGGGAGCTGAGTGCCAGGAAGTAGTGGCTGGGAGCCCACAGCAGATGCCCCGGCCCAGGCAGCCACACCCTGGAAGTAGAGTTCAGAGGAAGACAGGAAAGAGCAGGTGGAGCCACGTCTCTGCAGAAAGAAGTAAGTTCCCATCTCACTGCCGTGGGCGTCGGCAGGCTCCTGAACCAGCCAGCAGAGGACATGCGAGAATACAGACTCAGGATGCATTTCAAGGGAGGTGACTACCCTGTTCCCCACTGGCATGTTCAGCCAGCTCTCAGGAGCAGGACACAGTTCACGGCAATGCAGGCAGCTGGCAGTCCCCAGAGGGGTGAGCTCTACACCTGGGGAGGGGGGTGTCCAGGAAGGTGCTGCAGTTCGATGTGGGTGTGATCCTGGGTCATTGCCCATGCCAGGCAGGAGACGAGGCTGAAGCAGCTTTGAGGAGCCCCTTAATGCTGTGGTCCTTGCTTGTATGTATGTGCCACCCCTCAGGATGACACTTGGGCCTCCCCCTTTTCTGTCCACAGCACATTTATGTTTCCTGAGAATCTTTGGGGACTTTCATAGGTGTGAATGTGGGAGGGGAGCAGGATCCGAGAGGGGTCCCCACTGAGCAGGGCAGGCAGCCAGTAAGGACTGCTGAGGTATCTGGCCTCTTTCCTGGCTCTGACCAAGAGGGGACCAGACCAGGAAAACTCAAGACACCACTCCCACCCACACCCCTTCCACCCCCGTCCCCACTCTAGCCCTTACCCAGGCTTTTCCATTCACGGGTCCCAAACTTTCCAGGCCAGTAAAGAGCCAGAGGGCTGCCAAGGCCCCGGTGAAGGCCGTCAACAGGGATGAGGGAGACGTGCAGGCCTGTCGGGTGGGTTCTGGGGGCCTGAGGAGAGCCCCCAGCCCCAGCCCCCGGGGCCCTTGGTTTGGAAAGCCCTCCTCCTTTCGCCCCAGTCCTTTTCTCCACCAGGAAGCAGTGTACATGTATTACATGGAACAGGGCCCTGGGTTCAGGTACTGAGCGTGGGTGTGCATCTGAGAAGAGAGACAGACAGAGGTGCAGGATGGTGGGCATGAGTGAGTCGGTCCTTTTGCTGGGTAAGACCCTGCAGCTACTTCCTTCCTTTCTCCAGATCAGCCAGCAATAACTGATCAGTGAGAGGAAAGAGACAGCCCTCTCCCCTGGACTGAGTGTGGGGGGTAGGAAAGGGATTTGGAGCCCCCTCCAACAGCACTGTCAGTGTGCGAGCCAAAACAGGCCCACACTCCACTGCCGGGCCCCCACCGACCTGGCTGCCCCGCTTCTGTACAGAGCAGGAATTAAGGGATTAAACCTCCATCCAGAGTAGGGTTCTCTCGACAGTCAGCCATGGTGGCTGGATGCGCTGGCCTTGTCGTTCAGTTTTCAGTCACTCTCCCTTTCGTGCTAAGCCTGTACTCATTTCAAGCACTGGGAAAAAAATAAAAAAGCAGGATTCAGAAGAAGCCCCTGGCCCCAGACACAACATGAGACACACAAGAGCAAAGCTTTCTAGTACCACGTCTCCAGGCTAGGAGAGGGTTGGGGGGAAGGGCAGCTGGTGGGGCCGGTGGGGATTGCAAGGAGCCAGGCTCCCGGAATGCATCCTGTTCATCCCAGCGCCCACTGTGCCCACAGGCCTGCCCTCCTCACAAGGCTGTGGCACCTCCTTCAGCAGCGCCCATGTCCCAGGACAGAGCAGTGAGAATGGCTGCCACCTGTGCCCTGGGCGTCACTCGGGATCAGTTCCTCTTACCCCATTGAACAGCCCTCCTTCCACACCCTGGGACACCTGCGAGACCCCTGTGCCAGTCGAGGTGGACCCCCTCATATCAGTGGGAGGAGAGCAGTGTGGAAAGCCCCACCCCTGTGCTTCGGGGGGGCCGGGAGAAAGCAACCGGAGGCCCCACCTCCCAGGTCAGGTGGGTGCTGGGTAAACCCGCCCCGTGAGGTCAGTGCTGCTCAAACACTGAGTTTCTGATTTGAAGTCTGGAGGCCTTGGGCTCTGAGGCAGCCAGGCCCCCGGGTCTCCTGTGAGGCTGTGTAACACGGTACCCACCTCCCTGAAGGCAGGCAGACCCAGGGCTGTCCCTGGACAGGTCGCCAGGGCCAGGGGCAGCAGGATGCCCAGGAGGGGCTCAGCTCCCTGAATGGCTGGAAGCATCTTCCTCGGCCTCACCTCCCTCTGCTGAGTCCCTCTCAGCTCCACTACCCTGGGCAGGAGCTGTGTCTGCTTGGGGCAGGCAGAGGGTCCTCAGACCGAGTTAAGCCTCAGGACACAGAGCCCCACTGTGGCTGGAGCTACACTGACTAATGCTCCCCTTTCATCTTGGGGCTTGGAACAGGGGTCCTGAACCCCCTCTACAGGGTCCTCCCCTTCCTGTTAGCCTGTTCCTCACGAGCCTTTTTGTAAAGGGTTCGGCTGGGAGCCAGGGAACTTTTGGAAAGCGCATGGGCCAAGGCAAGCTGTACAAACCTGTCTCCCTCCCAGAGCTGAAAGCGGCCAGGTTGTTCTCAGACAAATGCTGAGGTGGGGGCCGAGGGGTGAGAGAAGAAAGGCTCTACTTTAGGAGGCCTCGCACACTGCAGAGCAGCAGCCAGGGGTGGGGCAGGATGGGGGTATGGCCAGAGGCAGCAGAGGCGGACACATGCGTGAAACACATGCACACACCCAGAAGCACTGGGGTGCAGAAGCGTCTAGACAGATACATAGGTGTACAAGCATGTATAGGCATGTGCTGATGTGTACATACATATACCTAGGTGGTCACGTGCTCCAAACACGCTTACACATGTAGGCCCACACCAACACGAACACACATGCATACACACCCAAAGACATATGCGAAGGATGCAGACGGAGGAATGCCAGGCCAAACCAAGGACATGGGGAGAGCTCTTGACTGCCCTGATGACCCCGCACAGGTACAGGAGCGCGCGCGTGCGCGCGCACACGCACACACACACACACACACACACACACACACAGCCTGGAGGAACCACTTCCTTCGTAGGAGCTTTTGGATCCAGGGCAACATGCAATCAAGACCTTGTGCTGGGAAAGAAAGCGCCTTTGTCTGCTGGGACCAGGGCTGCAGGAGCAGCTGCAACCTCCTCCAGGATACGCCAGGCCAGTTCCTCACCCAGGGGGGAAGTTCAGGCAGGGTCAGGGCTGGGGGTGAGCCGGGGACTCCGCAGGCCCTGCCACCAACCCCGGACACTGTCTCTGGCTAGCTGCACAGAACCCAGGAAGCCAGCTGTTCCTGCCCTGACCCCTCTGCCCCCTGGCCCTGGTCTGGCTCTGTCCCCAGAACGACCGGGGTTCTGACCCCCAGCCCTGGTGCTACACTGACCCAGACTAAGAGCGGCCATGCCTCACCACGCCTGTCCTGTGTCAGTGGCCTCGCTTTTTTTTTTGTTTAGCAGAGTGAAAAAAGGTCAGGCTCTGGAATTACAAAGCTGTGAGACTGAGTCCTGGCTCTGTCACTTGGTAGCTGGGTGACTGAGAACAGACCTGGCTTTTTGAGCCCTAACTTCGAGCCCCCGTTACAGTGCTCCAAGCCAGGAGACAAGCGCTCAGCATACAGCGGCCTTCTGTTTGTGCACACATCTTCTTGGGGCCTGGCCAACAGCACCCGGCTGTCCCAGGGAGGAGGTGGGGGCCCGGCCCGGGGCTGCCATCTCTGAGCACCGCCCTGCCCTCCCTTTTTGCACTTTCCCCTCACCCTGTGGTCCTTGCCTCAGTCCTGCAGGTGCCCAGTGCCCTTGGACCTCCTCCCCCTCCTCCCTTAGTCCCCCTGCCCCAGGCCCAGCCTGACCTCTGCTCCCTCAGAGCTGGGTCCTCTATGGGCCAAAATTCCAGGGAAAACAGCCCCATTTTCTAACTTAAGAGTATCCAGCCTGAGGAGACCCTCCAGGGGTGACCTCAGCACCTTCTTCACGCAACAGATATTTACTGAAGACCTACTGTGCGCCAGATTCTGTTCCAGATGCTGGGCATTTAGGGATGAACAGAGAGACAAAAACATCTGCTCTTGTGGGCTCATGTCCTGGTTGCCACACCACATGCACATGAGGGGCTTTGAGTATCACACATTCCCCCATGTCTGCACCTGAGAGCTGTAATCAGCCTGGAGGCACAGACATCAATCACTTCCTTCTTTGTCCCCCCAAAACTTGAGAACACCACTATGGTAGCTCTTCCTGCCCCAGCCCCCTTAGACTTTGGCTATCTCAAGGGCAGGGACATGCTGGCCCTGAGCCCACCCATGACATTAGACTCAGCCATGGCTGTAATTCAAGTGCATTCAGCTACCGCTGCCCCTTGGTGTGTTTCTTTCTCTTGTTCTAACTGTAATGTATTTCTCATAATTGCATAACTTGTGATCAATGAAAGTATATGAAATTTGTATGATTTTAGGAAATAATTGACTCTGAAGCTCAACCAGCCAAGCATGGGCGTGCCGGTCACATGCTCTGTTCTGTCACTCCCATTGCAGATGTGGAGCAGGGGAGGGGAGCCCAGGGAGACCCCTGCCTACACCCAGAGCTAGCAGGGGGACCAGAAAAGTGCAGTTGAGTGGTAGAATGCTGGGCAGTTGTGGCCGGAGTCTGAGGGGAGTTCCTTGGGAGGCTGGATGAATCAAATACGGTTTTGCTGAATGGGACACTGGAGTTGAGTCTTCAAGGAGCAGTTGGATGTTTCTTCTGGTACAGATGATAGAGTCTGAGCCAGGCGGAGAGACCAGCATTTGCAAAAAGTTATGGAAATGGGAAGTGCCTGATGTGTGTGAAGGAATGGGAAAATGTTAGATGTGCCGGGCGTGCCATGTGTCAGGCTGAAGTGCAGGAGCTGGCATCAGATAGGACTGTGGGTGCCAGGGAGACTGGGGAACCCCTGCCACATGCAGGGCACGCAGCCCTGGCCCGCCCTGGGGCTGCCCCGGGAGCTCTCCACAGCCATTCTGAGCCCGCTGGGCCGCCCCGCCCCCACCCTCAGCCTGCCCCCCGGAAACTCCCTGTTCACTGTGGTCAGTTCCCCTCTCTGGGCTCAAAAATAGAATTAGGGGCAGGATTTTTGTAAGAGCTCTATGTATATATTGAAATTCTTGATTCTTTGTTACATAGCTATCTTATCTATTCTTTTTTTTGGGGGGGGGGATTTGACCTTTATTTTGTTTTGATGGGAAGGAGGAGCCTTATATATTTTTGTTATCAAATCCATCCATCTGTTCATTTGATGTCTGCTTAGAAAATTGTTGTCTATCCTAAAATTGCATGTGTTTTAGGATTCTTGTGTGGTTTTACTTCTAACATTTAAATCTTTAAGCCATCTGAGGTTATTTTGGTGTAAGGTAGGAATCTAACTTTATTTTTTCCAAATTGTTAGCCAGTTGTTCAGTCCCACTTAGTGAGTAATCCACCATTTCTGCGCTTGTTTATTTTGTTCAAAATTTATTCCTCCTCTTTTTTATTTTTGGAATCATACTTGCAATTGAGAGACAGACAGACAGACAGAGACAGAGATGGAGAGAGACAGAGAGAGAAGGGAAGAAAATGTAGTCCAAATGTCATGGGAATATATGGTTTAGATCAGGGGTGTCAAACTGGCGGCCCGCGGGCCACATGCAGCCCCCAAGGTAATTTTTTGTGGCCCACGATGCTCTGAAATAAAATGAAAATAGAAAAAATTGTTATGAAGAAAATAGCGCTTAGGGGAGGTCGAGGCAATACCGTACACTCAATTCCCTCGTTAACCCTTTAACTACTGAAGACGAGTATGCACGAGTATACACGAGGCCCAGTGCCTTTCCTGGGGGCCTGGGGGCGTGTATAAATGCACTGACTCAGATCCGGCAACGTTTGTAATGTGATGTGGCCCGCGTGAATCTTGCCTGTTGCACCAAATGGCCCGTGTTTTAATTGAGTTTGACACCCCTGGTTTAGGTGGTGGAAACCCTCCCTGGGCTCACTTCCCCTAGAAAAAACCATCAACACTTTGTTACATAATCCTTTTACAAGTAGTGTAATACCTGTATATCCTTTTTTTACTAGTATTGTAATACCTATTAGATTTCTCTTAAATACAAAGATGTACAAAGGAGAAATCTCTAGGTAACATACCAACATAAAAATGTTGACATTTAAAAAAAAAAAAGTCAAACAAACCTGAAAGATACAAAATAAAAAATACACGTTCTCTCTCACCACCCTTGCACACCAAGTCCCTTGCCCCAAAGGTACCCAGTTAACGTTTGGTGTTTGCTTTAGTTTAAAATGCATTTCTTTGCCGCATCCCACATTCTCACCTGTAGATGGGTCTGTTTCTGGACTTTTTGTTTTCTATGCCATCTACTCTCTGCTGTTCTGGTGCTGATCTCATACAGTTTAAAGTGTTGGTGTTGTACCATCAGTTTTAAAAGCTGGAAGGGTATGGGCTGCCCTGATGATTCTTCATTCACAGAGTTATCATGACTGTCGTGGTCCCTTTGGGCTGCTGTAACAATGTGCCCCAGGCTGGGTGGTGTCAACAATAGGTATTTACTTCTCCCAGTTCTGGAGGCTGGAAGCCTGAGCGCAGGGTGGCACCATGGTCTGGTGAGGGCCCTATTCTGGGTGGCAGACTGCCCACTTCTCACTGTGACCTCACGTACATTCCCAAGAAGGGGCGAGAGAGCTCTCTGGGGTCCCTTCCATGAGGGCACTGATCCCCCTCCTGAGGGCTCTGTCCTGCTTTCTAATCACCTCCCAGGGTCCCCACCTCTTAGTACCATCACATTCAGGGTGAGGATTTCAACATGGGAATTTGAGGGGACACACATTCAGCCCATAAAAATAATACTCTACACTTATTTTCCATGTCAACTTTATATTATATCCCTATCCCCCCAGTTTGATTGGGATTGTGTTAGAATTGCATTGTTTTTATGGATTAATTTGAGAATGGTTGTCTTCTTTATGGTAATGAGTATTCCTGTTGCAGGTAAAGACACGTCTGTCTCCTATGACAACATTTAGGTTCTATGATCTTTCTTGTCGGGGACACTGGACATCCCTCCTCAGGGCACCTTTTTTTTAATCCGTCAGATGTTATAGCTGAGCCACCTGAGAAGAAGAGGTTCAGGAGACTTTGGTGACTGTGCTCCCATACCCGAGGGCCACCAGGTAGAAGAGGGAGTGGATGGGCTCAGCAAGTCTGCAAAGAGCAGAAGTCCGAGCAGCTGGACGTCACCCAGATGCCACCTTTGGCTCAGCAAAGGGAAGAATGTTTTATCTGTTGAAACTGCAGGGCCACGGAACAAGTGTTGGGTGGGAGAGGAGCTGAGCTTTCCACCATTGGCCCTTTTCCAACATTTCATGAAAAATGTCACCTATGATGCCCAGGGACTCACTGTCTTGGCAGGGACAATGGGAGTGTGCTGGGTTCCAGAGGCCAGTCCTTCCACTGACCAAGGGGAAAGGTCTGCGTCTTCCTGACACCTCCTCTGTGCCCCTCACCTCACAGTGACCCTTAGAGGAGGACTGGTGTTAATCTGCTCTACATCTGAAATGCAGTGGGGATCAGCAAGGCTGAGAGACCTAACCAAGGTCACTCAGCAGCTCTGGAACAATCTGGATTCCCAAGCACACTCCCCTTGGATCGTCTTTCTGTGATTGTCTCCCGGGAGACCCTGCTCAGAGTCAGGACTGGCCAACAGGAGGCTGAAACACCCTCTCCATGGCCCCAGTCAGAGGACAGCTGCTGGGCAGGTGAGTGGCCCAGTGGGCAGCAGGAAGGCACCACAGCTCCTCGCCCGCGCCTGGTCTGCACGCATGTCTGCTGCTCTCCCCTGGGCAGCTCTCAGCTTGGCTCACAGTGTCCCCAGGGGGCCAATGGGCTTCTTGATTCCAGGCTGCACATCTGGAAGTTGACGCTATTAAAACAAACCCCATTATATAACAAACGGACATCTGGAACCCGTTAGCGCTGAGTTTTTAGAAAAAGAAATTGTTTTGGATGTGCTCTCTCCTAAAAATGTGGCAAGGCGCCCTCACCCTGGCTGTCCAGGAACCGAGAGACCAGGCAGCCTCTCCTGAGCCCATTTCTCAAGGTGTCTCAGGCCAGGCCAGGGGTGGGCCTGGGGAAGCGGAGGCAGATTCCCCCCACCCCACCCCCTGACAGGCAACTTCACTGTCTCCCGAGGCCTCTGCCTTTGGAAGGCCCTTTTCCAATTTCATTAAATATTTATTCAGCACTTGTGTGCCTACTAGGTGCTGCCAACTCCATATATTCACATGCTACCCAAACACTGCCATTGCGCCTAAGTACGCTATCATGGCCTAAGAAAACAGACCATGAACTGCCCTGGATTTTAGCCCCCAAAGCTTAAACAGCTCTGTGACTCACCTTCCTCCAACCCCGAGACTGCACTCCTTAGCTAGTGCCTGGAACTCCCTAGCACCCTCAGGCTTCCCCCTGAATCATCTTCCTACCCTTCCTCCCTGGACACAGGTGTATGGGGCTAAACCCTGTGAGGAACTGACCCATAAATGACTTGGCATGGGTTGTGGTCATTCCCTCTGCGAGTCCACCTTGAACAAGCAATGAAGAAACTTTATGAGAAATGTCTGGCTAACCTTTTCAAGTGGAAATTTTATTTCTTTTAAATCATTTTCTCCCAACATGTTATGATGGAAGTATTTAAACATACAGAAGAGTTGGGAGAATTGTACAGTTAATACTCACATACACCACCTAGATCTGTTAGCAGGCAGCTATATCTGTCTATCTAGTCACCCATCAATCAATTCAAATGCAATTTGCAGACATCACTACACTTCTAAACACTATGCATGCATATCATTAACTAGAGTTTAATATTTGTTTCTGGTTTTCTTGGAGATGAAATTAACATACAATGAATAAGTGTGCTATTCTAGTAAGTTACACAAACATAGAAACCTCTGTAACCCAATCACCATATACAATTTACCATTACACCCAGAAATTTCACCATAGCCCAAGCTTGTCCAACCTGTGGCCTGAGAGCCACATGTGGCCCAGGACAGCTTTGAATGTGGACTAATAAGAATTTGTAAGCTGGGGAGGCCGGGATGGCTCAGTGGGTTAAGCGCTCACTTTGCAGCGCGGGGGACCGGGGATCGAATCCCGGCCCCGGCCCGTGCGGAACCATATGCTGAACTGAGAGCTCCCCCAGTTCAGTTCTCTCTCTGTCTCTGTCTCTGTCTCTGTCTCTGTCTCTGTCTCTGTCTCTGTCTCTCTCTCTCTCTCTGTCAAAAACCAATAAAAAAAAAAAAAGAATTTGTAAACTTTCTTAGAACATTATGAAATGTTTTAACAAATTTTTTTAGCTCATCACTTATCACTAGTGTTAGTGTATTTTATGTGTGGCCCAGGTTGGACACTCCTGCAGTAGCCCTTCCCAATCAATCTCTACCCCCCTCGTCCCAGAAGCAACCACTATTCTGGTTATTTTCACTGTACACTACATGTTATGGGCTGACTTGTGTTCTTCCAAAATTTCTATATTGAAGTTCTAACCACAGGATCTCAGAATGTGACTGTATTTGGAGAAGACCTTCAAAAGAGGTGATTAGGTAAAATGAAGTCCTGTGGGTGGGCCCTAATCCCATATGACTGATGTTTTTATAAGAAGAGATTAGGACACAGATATCCATAGGCATTAAGGAAAGACCATCTGAGGACAAAGAAGAAGACAGCCATCTATAAGCCAAGGAAGGAGGCCTCAGAAGAAATCAACCTTGCCCATACCTTGATCTTCAACTTGTAGCCTTCAGAACTGTGAGAAAATTAATTTCTGTTGCTTAAAACCCCTTCCCATGCCCCAGTCTATGGCAGTCCTAGCACACTAATACATTTCTAATACATTTCTAGTTTGCCTTTTCTAGAATTTCATATAGATAAAAACCTACAGTATATATTCTTTTGTGCCTGTCATTGTTTACCCAGCATAAGCTTTAGGGATTCATCTGTTTGGCTACATGAATCAGTATTGTGCTCCTTTTCTTTGGTGAGTATTATTCCATTATATAAATATTTCAGTTTGTTTAGCAGGGGCCATTTATTTTTTTAATGGCAGTGGAATTGTTTCATAGCCTTTCACTCTAATGTATGTTCCTTATGTCATCCCAGCAACAAAGAAGGCATCCCACAGACAACCCTGCTCAGCAGAGAGCTTCATAACTCTACATGGATGTGTAATCATCCAGAAAAGTACATAGAACACAACACACCTCTTGAAATGGAAAGGTCTTAGAGATGAGATGAAAGTAGTAGCACATCATTTTTATCTCCGCTAATGCAGACGGCTCGTGGTGTCACAGGGGCCTCAGCTCTTCCTCTTTTGTTTACAAATAACAGTGATTACACTGGCTTTGGTGTCTGGGGCTCTGGGTTTATGTTTTACTCTGTAGGTGACCTTGGCAACTCAGTCTCTCTGAGCCTCATTTTCCTCTCCTGAGAAATGAGACAGTAATCCCTTCCCTCAGGGTTGCTTCAAGGTGGAATGAACTAATGAATTCAGGGTGTGCCCAGTGGCTGGAAAAAGTAAGGGCTCAGGAAGTGTTCACAGTTGGGATTTGTCCCACTCGGCAGCCATCAGCATCGGGACCTCTCTCATGCTGGGGCAGCAAAAGTGGATTTCTAGCCCAGCAGGAGTAGAAAATGAGCTTTCTGCACTGCCATAGATAAGAGCTGAGACCAAGGAGCAGGGTGAAGACTGTGTCCAGTCAACAAGCCACCAAGGTCCATTAGGCTGATGAGATCACAGAAGTGGTGCTTTCAGAGTTTCATAAAACACGCTCTGCATTGTGGAATCAAAAGTTGCATGTGTTTGACCATTTGTGTTTATTATCTTGTTCCATCAGAATGGGGCAGTTTCAAAAATGTGTCTCACTCTGTCACGATCATTTCTAGGAAAGAGGGTAAACGTAAACGGGGTAACCTAGGCACCCATCCTGTAGAACAGATACTAATTTAGGACTTTTCCTCAGACAAAGTAGAAGAAATGCATCATCTGAGTTGCCATCATTTACTTTATTTCAGAAATTCTTCTTTTTTGAAAGAGGTATTTTTCAACTTTGAAGTTTTCAGGAATTTTTTTTGGCATAATCTATCCACTCTGTCCCAAGTGGCTTTGCAGTGTTCATAATTTCTCTCAGATGATGATCTTTGTTGGCTTTTCAAGACAAAGAAAATGTCTATAAGTTTCACTTTGAAGTTCTTTAGAAAAAAATTCCCGTGACACTTACCATGTGGTAAAGAAATTTAAAACAAAAGATAAAGTCAAATTTGGAATCAGGGCCATTAGGTGGCCCCACTGATGACCCAAGAGATGAGAAGAATCGGTTACTACTGTTTCCCGTGGTCCAGTGGCATCTGAACGTCGCCCTTCAGAGCTGCAAGTGTTCTAAAGAAATCACCTTGCCTCTTGCACACTTCATCTGCACCCCGCTTCCAAAGATTTGGAAAGCTCTTTTTGTGGGTTCATCGTGTTGTGCCAAGAACAGAACTGAGAGCTTCTGAGGTCCTTTCATTTCCTCACAAAACTTCATGATTATTAGAACCAAAAGATGTGCAGAATTCCTCAAACTTCCTTCAGATTCAGTCAAATTCATTCCACTTTGCCGCTATATTTTTTTCAGAAATTCCTAGGAATAATTAATTTTTTTAATTTTATTGTTTGAGAGGTGTGTGTGTATGAGAGAGAGAGACAGAGAGAGAGAGAGAGAGAGAGAGAGAGAGAGAGAGAGAGAGAGAGAGTGGTGGGAAAGGCCCAGAGCATCTCCATAGTTGTACATCATCAGTCGTGACATGATTTCATTCCACACAGGTGGATGTGGTGCCACACAGGGTGGGAACCAAACTGGGGACCTCCCACATGGGAGGTGAGAACCTTCACCACCAAACCATCCTGGTGGTTCAGCGTATGGGTTTGCACAGGCTGGGCCCGAAAACAAACCCTGGACCTCACAGTTGCAAGGCGAGCACTCAACCTGCT
Organism: Craseonycteris thonglongyai; assembly: GCA_004027555.1. Lineage (NCBI taxonomy): Eukaryota > Metazoa > Chordata > Mammalia > Chiroptera > Craseonycteridae > Craseonycteris > Craseonycteris thonglongyai. The sequence continues at coordinate 49,341 of PVKE010003087.1, read as the reverse complement.
GAGCTATCCTGGCATCTTTATTTATTTTTAATTATTTAATTTATTGGGATGACATTGTTGGTAATAATTACATAGGTTTCAGGTGTACAATTCTACATCATATTGTCTGTGCATTGCATTATGTGCTCACCACCCAGAATCAGCTCTCTTTCCATCACCATATATTTGATGCCCCCTCCCTACTCCCCCACCCCCACCCCCGCTGATATATTTTTATAACCCTGCATGAGATGACTAACCTCAGTCATCTCTTCAACATCCAGGAAACCTGAGACTGACTCTTTGACTAAACTTCTGGGCTCAGGGCTATCCCTGCTTCCCAGCTCCAAACATGCTCCTGCCGCGAAGCTCCAGGGCCAGCCAGCCCTGAAATGAGAGGGCTGGCTCCATCCTGGCCACACAGTAGGGACCAGCAGCAGAGAGTGCCTTGGGTGACAATCAGATCTGCTAGGTTTTAGGACAGAAGTTAGCACAGGCATCCACCAGAGAGCCCGGTGAGCCGCCTTGGATGGTCCTGAGAGAACCCACAGAACCCTGCCTTGTCCCTGGCAGATGGGAACCCAGAGTGCTCCTTCCAGGGGCACTGCAGGGCACAAGCCAGCCTGTCAGCTGGACCTGAGCGAGCCTGGGGCGTGATTCGAGCTGCTGGAAGGCGAAGGGATGAGCTTCTTTCTTAGCAGAGAGTGGTTTTGGCTGCATCCCATACGTTTGGGTATGTTGTGTTTTCATTTTTGTTTGTCTCCAGATATTTTTAAAATTTCCTTTTGATTTCCTGTTTGACCCAAGAGTTGTTCAAGAGTATGCTATTTACTTTCCACGTATTTGTGAATTTTTCTGTTTCCTTACTATTATTTGATTTCCAGTTTCATTTTGTTGTGGTTGGAAAAGGTATTTGGAATGATTTCAGATGAATAATTAAAGGAAATGTAGTGTATACGTATAATGGAATATTATTCAGCCTTTAAAAAGAAGGACATTCTGTCACTTGGACTGTGTAGATGGACCCAGAGGACATTATGTTAAGTGAAATAAACCAGACACAGAAAGACAAATATGCATGATCTCACTTATATGCGGAATCTGAAATAGTCGAACTCATAGAAACAGAGAGTAGACTGGTGGTTGCCAGGGGTGGAGTGGGAGTGGGAGGGGGAGGTGTTGGTGAAAGGGTAAAGGTTTCAGTTACACAGATGACTAAGTCCTGGAGATCTACAACAACATGACTATACTTAATACTATATTATATACGTACTTGAAATTTGTTAAGAGAGTTAATCTGAAGTGTTGCCACCAAAAAAAAAGGTAACAATATGAGGTGATGGATGTGTCAATTTGTTTGATTGTGGTCGTCATTTCACAGTGCATACTTATATCAAGACATTATTAAAATATTATGTACCTTAAATTTTTTATATGTCAATTATACCTCAATACAGCTGGAAAGAATTGGAACTTAAGAAAATTTATACCAACATTCTGAAAGAAAGAAAAAAGTCACAGAGAAGACAATGGGAACCTAGCAGTCAGGAGAAAGCTTGCCGTTCACTCACAACGGCAGGAGGGGAACAACTGCACTCTACCAGACAGGAGAAAGAAAACAAAACAAAAATCAGATGCAAAAGAAAATACTTTCCTGAACTAGGAAATGTGGTTTTAAATTTAAAATAAATTGGAGGAAAGAATGGAGAACTGTGGGAGACCAAGTGGAAGAAATATTGAAAAACCTGAAGCAAAAATAGAAGAAAACAGAAACAACACAGGGAAAAAGCAAAGCCAGAAGGAAAGTCAGGGGACATAATATGTGAATAATAAACCCTGAAGAGGAAAAATGGAGGAGATGCAATGACTTTAAAATGAGAAAAAAAAATTTCCGCGGCTTTGGTTTGAAAGGGCTCGTTGAGTTCCAGGCAAGAATGATGGAAAAATAAAAAAACATCTAGGCATACATAGCCTGGAAAGATTCCTGAATTTCACGATTAAAGAGGAAACTCTTACAAGTTTCCCAAATGAGAGAACAAGTTACATGGGAAGAAAAGAAGATCGGACTGAAACTGCACATCTCATTTGCTAGAAAGAGAAAAGCATCCCATGCCAGCCAAAGTGGTAGTCACCTACCCAGGATAAAAAAGAAAAAAAAAATACAAGGGCCCCCAGAATTTCCCAATGTGGAAAACACCTAGAAAGGAATCGAATCAGGTGAGACAAGAGAGATGAAGAAAAGAGGAAGCCATCCATGATGAGTCAAGAACCTAATTCATGTGTAGTTAACTCCAAATGGATAATGATCGATTGATTGGGTGGAATTTGTAATATAAGCACTAAAGAAGTTTAACGAAAAATACACAGAAGAGAAATGCAGTCTGACCCCTAGCCTACATCTTCAAAAAAGGTAGGCGCTGAGGAAGAGAAAGGGACCAGCAAAAGCATTTAAAATATCTCTGTTTGGTGGGGGCGAAGGGGAGGGGGACCCTGTGGGGGGTAGGGGGTGGGGGAAGGAATTGATTGACACCATGTTGACATGTAATAGAAAGTTTTTTCATTAAGAAAACTAGAAAAGGGAAGACACTAGTGGAAGACGACACATAGGGCTTCCAAAGTGAGAAGGGAAAAGAAGGAATGACCAGAGCTACTGTCAGTGGTTCCAGCCTTTTCTGTCTCCTTTTTTTAATAATAAATAAATAAATAAATCTCTTATTATAGAAACTTCTGAACACATACTACCAGAGAGGGAAAAGCACAAGGAAGCTCCCTGAACCCAGTGACGGGGTTCATTACTCATTTCTTTTAAGCTGGGGGAAACATTTATTATCCCCAAACCCTACCACATTTCAGTTTTATTTTGCCCAGCAATTTATTTAGAATTTGAATACTTCTGTTAGAAACCATTGATCGAAAGCATTCTTCTCCATTAGTTCTCACTCGGCTCTCCAACAACTCCAAAAGTATGCCTTCATAAAATGATTTCCAAGGCGTGCTCTTTTCCTCATTTTAGCTTCTTTGTGTTTGAGTTTTTTCATGGCAGACAACTGGCAAACTGCACAAAATCAGATGGGGCAGGTCTTTTGAACCTTCAACTTGGTTTTGCTATGAAAACTTTTGGGTGGGGGCCTTTCTTTCCCTCTGCATTAGGAGTCATCAGCCCACTCTGGGGAGGGTGACCGGGGCGGGACGTAGACATGGCCCTCCTCTTGGGAAGGCCCCCTGACTGGCCCGTGGATGTCTAATGTCAGAGCCCTCAAGGTGGGGAAACCACTCTGCTGCTGCTGGCCATTTGGGCTCCGGATATAAGGGCCAGTCAGGGCTCTTTCTTCCTGATATGGGAAGAGGACAGAATGAGGTCTGAGGGAGGAGAGAGTAGCGTGCTGGGGCAAGAAGCCTGGGGAGGCTGGAAAGAGGGGACCCAAAGCTAAAACATGGTGGGTGGTGGAGCAGGTGTCAGGGAGGTGCCAGGCCAGTAGGGCAAAGGGAGTTTGGCCCAGGAGCAGCAGGGGGGCCTGGCACCTCACCCAGCTGCCCACACAGAGTCCTTGTGCCTTCTGAACAGGCACCTCTGCCAGCTGTCCCCGAGGAGTGAGACTGCCAGGACCCCTGGTTGGCTACTTCCCGATGGACACCCCTGGACGGTGAGTATGGGTTGGGCCTACTGACCTTGTACTAGAGGGTCAGCCTGGTCCAGCTCCCGACTGTGCATATGCTGGCCATCCAGCCCCCCCTGGCTGCCTGTAGGAACCTCCGGTTTAGTACGGCTTCCCTCCACACATGTGCCTCCCCCATTTCCTCATCACAGCCGAAAGGACCCCAAGCTAGAAACCTGGAGTCATACTGGAGCCCCTTAAAAGTCACCAAGGCTCACGGGTTCTCCTCATCTTTCTGGACGCTTTCCACAGCCTGCCCTCCTCGGGCGAGCACCAGTACAGCTTCCTAGCCGGCTCTGCTGGCCCATTCCATGTCGATGAGAGGAGGGGTACGAGGGAAGGAGCCGAGATTGGGGGTGCAGTCAGTGGTCAGGACAGTACGGCAGGGATGAGGCTATGGGGGCGGGGGGCGGGTGCCCTAATCCCTGTGTAGCCCCTAGGGGCTGGGGAGGGGAGAGAGGGATAAAGTCCCACCATGGGAGCCTCCTGCCTGCCCTTTCCCAAAGGAGCTGGGGCTGTGTGGCCAGGAATGTGGGAGTCACCGGCTGTAGAGACTCGACCTGGGGAAGGCCATTGGTCACGTGGTGGGCGGTAGGAGCAGGTGGGTGGGCTGCTCTGGGGGGTCAGAGTGGCTGGGCCCTGGCAGGGAGCCCTTTGAACGAATGCCAAATGTGTCATCTGGCCCTAAGCATGAGACTGGGCGGGAGACAGGGCGCTGGGACCCTGCCAGGGTGTGGGCCCATGACTCTGCCCTTGTCCGTGACCCAGCTCGTGGAAGCCTGGCAGGCTTCCCTCTAAAGGCTGGCCCTCTCTCGTTTCCAGCATCTCCCCCTGGATCCTGGCACCAGCCTCCCCCAGTGCACTGTCCTCATGGCTACAGAGTGACTTGTTTAAAACCCAGCTCATCCATTCCACAAACACAAGCAGGAGGTGGCCCCGGCACCAAGCAAGGCCTGTCAGTCAGGGGGGAAGTTCAGTGCAGAAGGACCATGACAGTGGCATGTAGAAAATGGTAGGTGAGTGGATTCAAGGGGCCTGAAGACCAAGGATGTTCACGTCCCACCACTCGAGTCCTCAGCCTGCACATGGCCCTTCCTAAGCCACTGAACATTCACTGGAGCACGCCACCCCCACCAGGGAGTCTCCTGCCCCTCTTCCCTCCCCAGGCCCCTTTCCTGACCCCTCCTGGGATTTCTTCCAACTCTCAGGCACCTCTGCCCAGCCCTAGTCTCAGTGCCTTGAGCACAGGTCTGGGGCCAACGTCTCTGTGCTTCCGGCACCGAGTGGGTGCCCAGCAAATGTCCGGGAGAATTAAAAAATTAGGCAGAGCAGGTCTGAGATAAAGGCAGTGTCTGGGTGGAGGTCAGGTCCTGCCTATCCAGGCATGAGTTTCCATGGCAATGACCCTCCCACCGCAGCCCTGCCCCAGTGGAGGGCGGCCCCCTCCCCGGCCTCTCCGTGCCTGCCCATCGCATGCCTGCCTCCTCTGTCACCAGCGGTAATCCTGTGTGGTTTTTACTCTGGTGCTCGTGAATAGAAGAGTTAGAGCAGGGCAGGCGTGAGCCCTTCCCAGGGCCTTGCGCCCCGCCCCTCCAGCGGGGAGCAGCTCCCGGCCCCCCTGGAACCAGGCCAGCTGTACCACCCACTCTTGTCAGCACCCGCCTTCACGGAGGCCTCCCCACTCATGGCTCAGCCTCCCCGGCCTGGCTGTGGCTGCCCTGTGGCCAGCACAGGGAATGCAGACCCTGCCCTGTGCAGTTCATTAAACCCTCCCCTCTCCTCACACTTAACCACATATGGTTTCCCCTGTCCCAGTCCTGACGTTGTGTCTCCCCTCTGCCTGGCACCTTCCAGATCCTTCTCACACCCATAGCCCCCCAACCAGCTACCAAGGACTCGCAGTCCTCTGTCCTGAAAGCCTCTGGGTTCTACCTTCTGTCCCTTCCATCCCTGTCAGCCTAGTGGCTGACATTGTAGCCCTTCCTTCCTCCCCGAACCCTCCCCCAGTGCCTGCTCCATGCAGTGGCAACCAGGGGACAGTTTTTGAGACAGTTCTGTATGCTTTGTTCCAGACTCCTCACTGGGGCCTCGTCTGGCCCCTGCTAACCTCTCTGGGGCCTGGCCCCCCAGAGCTTTGCAGGGTTCTCCAAACACACCCAGCTGTCTCCTGGCCTTGCACACGCTGCGCCCACCACCCGGGGCATTTTCTTCCACAGATGCGCTCTGTGTTGCCTGCTTGGGAGACATCGGACCCAACCCCAGGCACTTCTTCCTTGGTCACCCCACGCGTCCCTGTGGGCCTTGATCGGATGAGTGCCATGTGCATTGTCCCCCTCCGCTTGCAGGTCTGCCTCCTTGTCTGGCATCGGGTCGCCAGGAGCAGAGCTGGGGACAGAGATACAGGAACATGCCATTTACTCGGATGGGTTCTCAGGAGAAACAGAAGGGAGGGCAGGAAGCAGGGGAGGGAAGGAGCAGAGCTAGAATGGGGTCTCGGGTGGAGGCTAAATGTGGTCTGATCCAGGGCAGCCTGGCACCCTGAGGCGAGAGGCCAGCCTTTCGTACCCCCGTGTCAGTCAGGAGGTAAAAGGAGGGCTCATCAGTGCCCAGGTGGGCTGACCAGACGGCCCATTGTAAATGGGACAGAAGACAACGCTACTGTCCTGTTTCAAAGGGCACGTACAGTCAGCCTTGTCTCGCTGGGCTACATTCAAAGTGTCAGTAGGCTGACCATATGCACCGTTTGAAATGGGACAGTACCATTGTTTTCTGTCCTGTTTAAAACGGGACGTATGTTCAGCCTGTTCCCAGGAGAGGTGGCTCTCGTTAGCTGAGGGCACGTTGCAGGAAGGGCAGCTGTGAGCATCAGCACTCGTCACTCCCTGAGTGGGGGGATGGTGGGTACACTGCGCGGTGAAGGGGACCTGGCAGGGCACCGGTGGCATCCACCACACCCCTGTCCAGTGGGACCGCTGACAGTTCAGAGCGAATAAGAAGCACGCGGATTCTTGGTCTGTCAGCACTGACCTTCCCTACGCCTAGAGCTGTGCTGCTGCCCTTGGCGGAGGTCCTGCCCACGGCCGTCACCATTCCAGTGAGCAGCAGGAAGCCCAGACCTGGCCTCCACCCCAGGGAAGGACCCAGAGCCCTGCCTCCTCACTGAGTGCCTCTTACATGCCCAGCTGTGCAGATGGGAGCTGAAGCCATGCTCTCATGTAGTCCTCATAGTAACCATATTGCTGCGGGGAAGACAGTGGCTCAGAGGGGTGACATGACTGCATGAAGGTCCTGCCACTAGCAAGTGGAGGAGCTGGGGTACAAACCCAGGTCCAGTCGACTCCCTGTCAGGTTCCAACCGCCTCAGAGCTCAGCCCTTTCTGTCTGCCGTAAGAGACTGGTGACTGAGTCCAAGGTCATCTCTGTGCCCCACAACAGGGCTCGGCTAAATGCAGGGTCCCCAAGGGCCACATCTGGTGTTTGCAATAGTTGGGGAGGCCCATGCATGTACTTTGCATATGATTTACATAATGATTGCATCTGGTTTGCATGTGTCCACATTGAGAGCCTATTAGTGCTGCAGTTTCTACATTTCTTCTGAGCGCCTCTCACTTGATGGAAGTCCATCCTCGCTTTACAGTGTCCATTGTCCATGATTTCTGGGCCTTGGGGCTGCACATCTACACACCCCAGGGTCTTGGAGAAGCCACACTTCTGCTCAGCTGGAGGGGGTCCCTCCAAACCCCTGCCCCAGAAACGCATGTGAATTTGACAGTAACCGCCTTTGACAGTGTGGGTGTAATCAAAATACCGACTAGGCTTTGAGAGTGCTGGTGTTTACGTTTAGAAGCAAGCGGGCCAGCCTTGCTGCACAGAACTTCTAATGGTGGCCCCATGTGCACGGAGGCCAGCCTTCCTGGGCTCTGGGAGGCGGGTGCAGGGGCAAAGGGCGAGCGGAATCAGGAGCTTGTATCCCAGTGCGGGTGCCACCACCCGTTGGCTCCCAGTGACAGAGGGCTCATCGATGGTGGGAAGGGCTTGTGACAGAAAGCTGGCAGTTCAGTGCGGTTTCTGTCTCTTTAAGGGGAACTACATTCCACAAAACTGTGAGGCTCAATGATCTTATGTGGTGAGCCTCAATAAAGAGTGCAGAACATCCTGGGTGAGGTGGAAGGAACCTGAAGAGGGGAGAGGAACCTCCTGGGATGCAGAGACGCATGTGGAGGCCTGGAAGGGCTCTCACAGGTGAGTGAGCCACCACCAGGTAAGCCGGCCACTCTGCCCTTCCCCCCACACCCCCAGGAGCCAATGGATGAAGGAGGGAAGCCCCAGTGTCTGGCAGAGGCTCCCACTCATGCCCCCCCATACTGCCGCTTATTGAGGGACCCTAAATGTAAGACTTCATGCTCCCTGTCCAGGGTTATGTTGTCATCTTGAGAGCATCCTTTGTTCTTCCTGAAGAAAGAGATGGCGTAGCTACCACTGCAGCCTAGTGAAGGTTGGAAAGTACGCTTGTGTGTGTGTGTGTGTGTGTGTGTGTAGGGACGTAGTTTGGGGTGGACCGAGTGTGTCTGGTATGGCCGTCCATGTCCCCGTGAACAGAAAGCGTGATCCTGTGTGTGGCCCCTCAGCCGACCCCATCCAGGTGTGGAAAGTGCCGTCTGAGTGGGGGGAGGACATCACTGTCTGCCTCCCTCCCCGCCTCTGGCCTGCCTATGCTTCCTGTCTGGCAGATGCAAAGTGGCCTCGTGGTCTGCGGGGGAGACCCCAGCCTCGGGCTGGATCCAGCCTCTATCCTGAGCATCTCCCCACCAACATCCTCCGCCCCCACCTGGAAGGGGCCCCAGTGCTGGCTCCCGAAACTGTTCCAATTAAAGAGGGAACATAGTGTTTGATGTCAGCCACCTGGGAAAGGGGGGAAACAGGGCCCAACCACCCTTTCAGTCCCCTGTTCTGTGGGCTTTTCCACATCCAGACAAGGATCTAGCCTCCTCCCTGTGAGTTATGGGCCCCACATCTGGGCTGGGAAAAGGAATGAGAGGAAGGGGTGGGACCCCCGGGGAAAGGATCACAGTTCCTGGGACAGACCGGGGGGTTCCTTTCAGGGCTCTGGGTAGCACTGCCAGGCACTCAGATGAACGGAGCGGGGCTCAGTTATCTCCCACTCACATGTCTCTCACTTTCCAAGAAGCAGAAATTCAGTGGTTACCAGATCAAGCGCATGTTATGGACACTGGCTATCCTGCCCTCAGCAAAATGGCTCATGACATCTCTGTTAAAGGCTGGAGGTTATAATAGCACACTGGGCGGATTTGTGGCGGAGGATGAAAGGCTGTCTTAGACGGGCATCATTTGGTTGCTGGGATCAGAAGTCCATTCGATCTAGCTCAAATGAAGTGGGTTATTGGAAGCAGACAGGGGCAGACAGTCACCAGATAGCCGCTCACTGCACTTCCACCTGAGCGCTACAGCCTCTCGACTTTGCCCCACTCCCCTCTGGGCAGGTTCTCTTCAGCTTCTGTGTAACTCCAGTGACGGCAGCATGCCACGAGCTGTCCCCTCACCACCCCTCAGGGCCCCTGTAGTGGGTTGAATAGTGTGTCCTCCCAAAATGTAGGTTCACTTAACACCTTGGAACATGATCTTATGTGGAAATAGCATCTTCGCAGTTGTGATTCCGTCAGATGAGGGCATACTGGATTAGACTGGTGTCCTTATGAGAAGAGGAGAGCACACAGAGAAAAGGCCACGTGAAGACAGACGGGGACACCACAGTGATGCCACTAAAGCCAAAGGAGCCCCCGAGCTGGAAGAGGCAAAGGAGAATCCTTTCCTAGAGTCTCTGGAAGGACGATGGCCCTGATGACACCTTGATTTCAGATCTCTAGTCTCCAGGATTGGAGGAGGAGCATAGATTTCTGTTGTTTTAAGCCACAACGTTTGTGGTAATTTATGGCCGCACTTGGAGACCATTACAGCCCCCACCTTGAAGCCGGATCCCCTCAGGCTCTGTGTTTCAATTTCCAAGCCCAGGACAAGGAACCGTTGTCTTGTTTGGGTGGGGCGCCTGCCTCCCAGAACCCACCAGCCGCTGTGGCTGGGACAGGGCAGCGGCCTGGATGTGCGTTTCCAGCTCCATTGATATTGTTGCTTTAGCTGAAGGGTGTGGATTTACGTCTCCAAGTTGCGTCTCTCGGAGTTCCTTGCCTTCTGCACACCTACCAGCTATTTGGGTAAAGACACAGAAAGCTGCGGTCACCTGTGTGGGTGAAACAAAGCCAGGAAGACGTGCCCCTCTGTGGGATGACAGAGATCAGGATTCACAGGGCTCTTTGCAGGTCAGGACATCCACAAGATGATTTTGAATGAGGATAACTGTAAAGGCCACCTCTTGGGTTCCAAGAGTCAGTTTCACAAGGGAGCTATGGAGGAAGCCAGGCTTAACAGCAGCTCTTTGTGAGAAAACTGAAAGGCTTTCTATGACCAGATGGCTACTAATGAGCCTGTGCTGTGGTCCAGCTGCCTAAGAGCTTTAGCTGCACAAAGAGAAGCAGAGCATCACTGGATGGGCTGGAAAGGTGACAGGCACTTGGGGCTTAGGGCAGCTCCTACCTAAGAGACACAGAGAAAACACGGACCCCCACCAAGAAACCAGAGGGACAGCCTGACCACCAAGCCTGGGTTGCAGAAGGTTAGCGAGCAGAGAAGAGTTAAGATGCCTGGGGAGGGGACAGCAGGTTTATCAGATGTCCTGGGCACCTCTGGATAATGACGGTGCAAGGAAGCAGAGCAAGGAAGCCAACAGGGATGGTCTGGGGCTGATTCCAAGGAAGAGGCTGCGGAGGTGTTGCTGCCACTACCCAAAATACGGTCATCTCAGCTCGAAAGCCCTGGACCGTAGTCCCCAGGTGCACCGGCTTTTAAGCTCAGTGTGTCCGTAGAGGGAATGGCTCCTGGAGAGCCCCGCGCCCAGGCTGGCTGCAGGGGTCTGGCTCTGCTTCTCGCCTGTGCACACTGGCAAGAGCTGTGGATGGGCATGTTTGGGGGGCCTACGCCCCCTGCCACCCTGGGGGTTGCTCTATTCTTAACCTCCTGCTCGCGGGAGGCCCCCGAGGCGTTAGCTCGGAGCCAGGGCCGGGGGGCTGGCGGCAGAGAGGGGGCTGGCGGAGGAGAGCGACGCGGCCCCAAGTCTATGCTAATCCGCGCAGGGCCCGCCTCCTGCCTCCCCGCCGCGGCCCCAGCCGCCAGAAGCCCGGCCACACCGCGGGACGCAGCCGCCGCCGAGCGCCCAGCGGCCGGGCCAGCGATCCCCGGGCGGCGGCGAGCGGCGGCGGGACCCGGGCGGTCCCCGGCGGGGGCCCCGCGCAAAGCCGGGCGGGGACCCGGAGGTGGCCATGGGCCGCCTGCCGCTCTGGCTGTGTGCCGTCGCTGCGCTGCTCTCGGGGGCTCAGGCCAAGGGCGCCCCGCTGCTTGCGCGGCCCGCGCCGCCTGGTATGCCTCGCGACAGCCTCTACACGACGGGATGGCGCCCGCGACTGCGCCCGGGGCCGCACAAGTAAGCGGGGCCACGCGGGACGCGGGCGGGACGGTCTCGCTGGCGGTGCTTCTCCCACCTGCCCCGACCGCACGCGCAGGCTGCGGGACGCCCGGCACCCGAGGCCACGGCGCGGAGGGGGCGCCTCCTGGGGCCGAGCCCCTGCCCAGCGGGCGCCCCATGCCCCAGGAGGCTAAGGGGCCGGTAAAGAAAAATAAGCCGAGGGGGCCTGGCGCGGCGGCGGGGATCCTGGCAGTGCCCGCGGAAACCTTTCCAGCAAAGTAACATTTTCCAGCTGCGCTGTGTGCAAACCCTGGGCGCAGCGGACCAGGTGGAGGGAGAGGAGGGAGGGCGGTGCATGCAAGGAGCAGGCAGGGCTCTCCCCCACACACCACGCGGCGGCCTCCCATCCTCCTCCTGCTCCAACAGGTAGGAGATGGAGCCCTGCACCCAGCGGCCTGCCCTCTCCCTGGGTCAGCCTGACCCCAGCAACCCCTTGGCAGCCCCAGTGTGGCTGGGCCACAGAGCCGGTGGGGGCCCCTAGGTCCTGGGTTCCTGTGGTGGCTCCAGAGCCCAACAGCAGTCTACAGGTTGTCAGTTTGTGTCAGGCAGCTACCTCCACATTTGTGGTCTATAAGGCAGCCTGCTGGCCTTCCCCTGTCTCAGCTTCTGGTCTCTAGCAGGCAGTGGCTTGAGAATTGGCCTTCCTCAGGTGAGCTAGGGGCCCTTCCTGGGATGCTGAAATTGAACTCCAGCCGCATTTGAGAGATACTGTAGGAGAGTCACCTGCCCATAGCTGACATCAGTAGGCCTGGGCACATCAGAGTAGGCTTCCTGGAGGAGGTGGTGGAAGTGATCTGAGAATGAGGAACCAGGATCAGAGGCAGGGGCCAGAAAGCTTCAAGGTAGGATGGATTTCCCCAGGAGTCAGTCAGGGAGGAAGGGAGAAGTGTGGTCTCAAGTACATGCAGGCACTAAATTGGGACCTCGGAAGCCTCAGATGCTGAGATGAGTTGAGAACCAGTAAAGGAACTGGAGAAGGTGGGACGTGTGGCAAGGCCCTTGGTGGGGAACCTGGGGTGGGCCTCTTTTCCCGGCGGTGTCAGACCAGGGAAAGACAGCCACACAGCGTCCTGATTCAGTACAGTGACCAACTCATTGGGGATCATTTAACTCAGTGACCAACTCATTGGGGATCCTGGAATTGAAGAGACCAACAGCCAGGCTGGACCCCAGGTGGAGGGCTGTGAATCCCAGGAACAAGAAGGGATAGAAAGGAAGATGGAGGTCTCGTCTGCTGAGGCCCACAAATGGGGCCGGGAGGCTATAGGAGCTTCAGAGGGCCTGGCTCAGGCCAGTTATTCCAAGGATGCAGTTCTCTCCTGCAGGGCCCTCTGCGCCTACGTGGTGCACAGGAATGTGACCTGTGTCCTACAGGAAGGAACCGAGAGCTACGTAAAGGCTGAGTACCGGCAGTGTGGATGGGGGCCCAAGTGCCCCGGGACAGTCACGTGAGTGCACCCCCATCCCACCTACTCGAGATCCCTGGGCACACACCCCTTCAGCTGAGAGCAGCAGCCAACTCTACAAGGGCTGTAACTCCTTGGACTCCAGAGAGCCTACCCCAGCCCCCACACCAGATGGATGGAGAGGGCCAGGGAGGAGTCGGGCAGGCTCAGATCAGAGCCCATAGGGGGACCACGGGAGGGTTCCCTGGGGAGAGAGGCAGCAGAGTCGGAGTGGAGTGCGAGGACGGGGGAGAACAGAGCGTCACACTGGCATGGGATAGGAGCAGGCCTGGGGGACTCAGGCTGGACAAATGGGGCCCTGTGAGGATGTGTGGTATTGCACACAGGTGGGACACACAGGTCTATACTTGAAGAGGTTCAGATGCAGGTCTGAAAACAAACCTGTTTGCTCCAATCTGTCCGTGGGCGAATAGGTACAGGTACACTTCTGAACAGGTGAGAGCGTGGCCCCTATGCTGCCTTCTACCCTGGCCCTTCCCCTCTGTGCTCAAAATCACAGATGCCCGGTCACCAGCTCCTATGACGAGAGCTGAGTTCTCAGAGTAGGCTAGGGAGGAGGGAAAAGGACTGAGGGGAGCTGATGGGCCTCTGGGAAATGGGAGGGGCTGCCTGCCCCAGCTCCAAAGCAGTATCCTTCACCCACCCACAGGGAGGGGCTTTGTCAGAATTCTCAGGGTATCACCAAAGCCAGAGTGGAGTTTCTGATGACAGTATACACTCAAGAGGGACCAAGTGGTCTTAGGAGCATTGAGGCCAAATTCCTGCTTGCCTTCTCCTCAGGCAGACAGGATGGGGAGGGGCTTCTCCGTGCACTCCCCTAAACCACCTCTGAGTCTTGGCTAGGCCTACTTCCACCCTGCAGCCCTGTCACCTTAAGTACAGAAAAAAGAAACCCCTGGGGGTATTGTAGAGGTGGGAAGACATCTAGACTGAATCCAAGTGCCTGAGAGTGGCGTGAATACCAGCCAGGAGGCAAGGTTACCTGCCAGGAGGCAGGCACCTCAGCCCACAGGTAAAGAGCCCTGCCCTCTCCCCATTCCTGGCCCAGGTACCGCACGGTGCTCAGACCCAAATACAAGGTCGGCTACAAGACTGTGACAGAGCTCTCCTGGCGTTGCTGCCCCGGGCTCACTGGGCAAGGCTGCCCTGAGCACCTCACGGACCATGGGGCCATCTCACCCCAGCCAGAACCTGAGCCTCAGATTCCCTTCGGGCAGCTGGGCCCAGGCCCCAGGCCCCCTCCTTCTAGCAGAGCGGTCCCCAGTCCCTATGGTGAGTCGGCCCATGGAGACCCTACCAAGGTGGTTTCTTGGGGGAGGGAGGTGGGAAGAGGACTCACCCAGGCTGGCTGAGCTTGAGCAGGGCTGAGGAGGGTGCATCTTATGCTGGGAAGAAGGGTGGGCCTCCAGCCACTCCCCCAACCCGCCATAAAAGCTGATGGAGCTGTGCCCTGTGAGGTCGACTTAGAACAGAAAATCTCGCAGTTGGCCTGGCAACAGGACAAGCTGAGAGAGCCAGGCCCATGGCACCTGGGGTTCTCTCCTCCTCTTTCCCAGGAAGGAAAGGCCCAGGGCTGTTTGGTGAGCGGCTGGAACGCCTAGAGGGTGATGTCCAGCGCCTGGCACAAGCATATGGTACTCTCAGCGGCTTGGTGGCCAGCCAGGAGGACCCCAACAGGATGACTGGAAGCCCCAGAGCTCCTGCTGCTCCCATGGGCTTTGGGGTCATCCCCGAGGGGTTTGTGAACCCTGGAGACAGAGCTGGAAGGCTGCATACACCTCCCCTGGACGAGATCTTGAGCAAGGTGACAGAGGTGAGCGACACGCTGCAGACCAAGGTGCAGCTGCTGGACAAGGTGCATGGGCTGGCCCTCGGCCACGAGGCCCTCCTGCAGCAACTGCAGGAGGCCCCCCCATCTCCACTCACCTCCCTGCCGCTGCTGGACGAATACGTGGACCAACGGCTCCACCAACTGTGGGGGAGCCTGCTAGACGGCTTCGAGCAGAAGCTGCAAAGCGTCCAGAGTGCATGCGACCTGCGGGTGCAGGAGGTTCGGCAGCAGTGTGAGGAGGGCCAGGCGGCCAGCCGGAGGCTGCACCAGAGCCTCGATGGCCGGGCACTGGCTCTGCGCCGGGAGCTCTCCCAGCTGGGGACCCAGCTGCAGGGCCTGAGCGTGGCTGGCGGTGGGAGCTGCTGTGGCCAGCTAGCCTTGCTCAACGCCCGCCTAGACAGCCTCGAGACGAGCCTCCAGACCATCACCGAGGCCCAGAGGGGCCGAGGCCCCACCAGCGGGGACGAGCTCACGCGACTCTCTGCCGCCATGCTCGACGGGGGTGTGGATGGACTTCTGGAGGGCCTGGTGACCCTCAATGGGACGGAGAGTAGCACGAGGGGCTGCTGTCTGGGGATGAAGGATGGGGGGTGGGGGGTGGGCGGCGTCAGGACCGTGTTGGAAGAGCGTGTGCAGAGCCTAGAGGAGCGCCTGGTGACGCTGGCTGGGGAGCTGAGCCATGACGGCGCTCCACCCGGCAGGCCTGCGTGGCCCCTGGTGCACACAGAGCTTGCTGCGCTGGAGCAGCGGCTGGTCTCGCTGGAGACCTCATGTACCCCCAGTACCAGCTCAGCCGTGCTGGACAGCCTCAGGGCAGAGGTGAAGGCCTGGCAGAGCCAGGTTGAGGCCCTGCTGCGCCAGGTGGCCAGCCACGCGGCCCTGCTGCAGCAGCTCAATGGCACTGTGGCCGAGGTGCAGGGGCAGCTCGCAGGAGCGACGGGTAGCTCGCTCCAGGGTGAGATCACCCTGCTCAAGGTCAATCTGAACTCTGTAAGCAAGTCGCTCACAGGCCTCAGTGACTCCGTCAGCCAGTACTCCGATGCCTTCTTGGCCGCCAACACGTCCCTGGATGAGCGGGAACGCAAGGTGGAGGCTGAGGTCCACGCCATCCAGGAGCAGGTCAGCAGCCAAGGCTCCCGGCTGCAGGCCGGCCACAGGCAGGTCCTGAGCCTGCGGGGGGAGCTGGAGCAGCTCAAGGCCGGCGTGGCCGGGGTGGCTGGCGGGCTGAGCCGCTGCCATGACACAGCCCAGGCCCTCCAGCATGCCGTGGGCCACTTCGACCAGAGGGTCGCCCAAGTGGAGGGTGTGTGTGGGAAGCTGGGCCTGATGGCTGCAGACTTGGACAGCTTGCCCACTGAGTCACTCAAGCCCAGGAAGGGCCTGTGGGGCCACGTGGACCAGCTGAACCGCACCCTGGCCCAGCACGCACAGGACATCGCCCGCCTCCGGGATGACCTGCTGGACTGCCGGGCCCAGCTGGCCGAGCAGGCACGGCCGGGGCAGGCCAATTAGGGCGGGCCCGATGGGACCCACCCCCCAGATCCCACCAACCCTGGGGACATCACCCCAGAGCCCAGACCTTGCCTCCCAGCCTCCCAGCCTCCCCTGCCCAGCATGGAGGCCACTTCAGAAACAGTCTTGGTCCAGCTCCACGTGACTGCCCCTGGCACCACCTGATCCATGCTCAGTGCTGCACCAACTGGACAACTCAGGACAGCAGTCAAGGCAAGTGCAGCATGCCTGAGGCCAGGGTGGACCTTGGAGGCCTCACGGCTTAGTCTGCAAACCGCTCTTCTGTAGACACACAGGAGTTGGCACCTGTGCAAAGACCAGCAGGGCCGTTCTCACACAGTGGCCTGTCCACACCTTGCTTTGCTCACAGGCAGTCAGCCCCAGCCTGTGGAGGCTTCTGGCTCCTTTCTTTCCAGAGCTTTTCTCTGCAGCAATTGGGGCTTGGTTTCTGCAGGAAGGTGGTACCCACCGGCATTGTCCTCAGGCCTCACAGCTTCACGGACGCTGTTTCGAAACCTGGGACAGGTCATTGAGGATGGAACAGAAACGCAGGGACTTGGACAAGAGTTCTCTTTATTCCTCGTGAGCCCCCAAGGTGAGGGCTTAGGCAGCTGTTTGGAGACCCCACTTCAGTTTATCCTTTTCCCTTTCTTCCCCAAAGATGTTTTCAGGGCACTTTGGTTCCCACACAGTCCTCTCCTTTCCATTTGGGGGGTGGGAGGAAACCTCCCCCTTCCCCCCAACTCCCAGGTTAGGGCCTCTCTCCAGTGAGTGGCCCTTGTACGTCCTGGCCTGAATGAGGTCAGATCCTGGGCAGGAGGCCACAGTTAGAGGGAGAGGGCTCCAGGCCTAGTTTCCAACATCCTTGCAAACGCTGGTGGTTCACCAAGTCAGGAGAAATTTAGGTATGACAGCACTAAGGGACAACCTGGAAACACATGTTCGTCCAGCCTGCATGACTCCCAGCCACCCTGATGCCTATCTTTGCTGAGGCTCCTGGCTACTCACAGCAGCACGAGCCCTCCAGTGCTCTTGCAGGTCCCTGTAGCCCTGCCTTCTGGTTTCCTGACATTCGGTACCCTCCCCTGCTGTGGTGCTACTGGGGGAGGGCAGGCCTGGATTAAAGCTTGTATCCTCTTTAAAGGTACTTCCTTCCCCAAAGAAAGGCTGCAATGGGGCGTCAGCCCTGCTTCCCACAGCTCCGGCAAGAACTCACTTAGCAGCTGTGAGGACACTGAACTGACCAGCAAAGGCTCGGGGAGGCCAGGCCAACCCCCACCTGCCTGGCAGGGTTTGGGGCTGTGTCCTCAGGGGCGGTACTGGGAGGAGCAGGGGCTGTGGCTGGGGGTGGCAAGCCAGGCCACGTGGAAGCCACATTCCCTCTGTCCTTGCATGGCTGTGGACCCCCCTTTTCTGATGTCAGAGGACACTTGAGAATCTGGGCTTGGCCTGTGCTGAGATGTCTGGCTCAAGAGCTGCAGGCCGGGGTCAGGACTATGTAAAGCTCTGGCCCCAGAGGGTACAGAAGCTCCAGGCTGCCAGGAGAGGGTGGTGGGGGGCAGTGTGTTCTTCCCAGATGCTATTAACTACTCCCCACAGCTGCCACCACCCACCCCTGTGCACACAGCGCTCCAGCCTCTCTGGGGCCTCTAATCTCTCTGTCCTATTGGGAGTTGAAGCAAAGTCCCAGGGTGGTAGGGACAGGGATGTCAAGGGCATGGAGGATGCTGCAAGGGCCCAGGTGGCAATCATTTAATTGCTCCAGGGCCAAGGCCATGCTGAGGCCTGGAGCAGCTGCTCCACCCACTGCAGCTCAGCTGGCAGAGGGAAGAGAGAAGCTGCCAACCAGCCCACAGCCCCCTCCTCCCCACCGGGTTGGCCCTGGGTACCCAGCTTCCACGCCCCCATGCCTTGGGACAGCCAGGCAGTTCTGGGCAAGGCCAGGGAGGAGGGGACAGCCTGGGTGTGTTCAGGCCAGGGCGTCAAGGTCCACAGAGGTCAGTGGCTCCCGCCAGTAGCAGAAGTTGCTGTATTCGGGGTGGGCCAGATCTGTGCTGGGGCCACGGGCCACAGGCGGGAAGAGGAGCTCCACCACCTCACTGAGCCGCTCGTACCTATGGGCAGAACAGGGCCGGCACTGAGAGCCCGAGCCGCCACCAGGCCACAGCCTGTCACATCAGGCCAACTGCGCCGTCTGGGAGGCCTGGGCAAGGAACAGAGTCCCTGGCAGGGAGGTGAACTGGGGCCCAGGGGCATGGGGACATGGCAGAGTGTGGGGGGCTTGCTGGCAGGGTGTGGCCTCACGTGGACTTGTGGTTCTTCATGGGCTCCTGGATGAGCTCTCCCCGGGGGTTGACTGTGAAGATGCGAGACTCAGGGAGGCCCACCTGCCGGTAGGCGGTAACATCCTGTGGGGGACAAGGCGGGGCTGGTGGGCTGCGAAGTGAGGAGGAGGCGGCTCAGCCCGCAGGGAGAGGATGCACTCACGTTGGGCCTGTTCCCAAAGGCAGCGTAGAAGGGCTGACCGTGGGGCAGAAAGAGCTGCTGGATGTCACTCAGGCAGGCGATCTTGAACACCTCTGGCTTCTTCTCTATCACCTCCCTGGGGAGCCGAGGAAGGGTGGCAGTCAGAGGATGGCAGGGTCAGGTGACACAGGCCTGGTGCTGGCCTGGCCTGGCAGTGGGCCTGCACTTGCCCCTGTCCCTCCCCTCCCTCCCCCCCTCCCCCCAGCCCCCAGGGCTGTGGGCTTGTATCATGTAGGGGGCTTACCTGTGCAGGGCTGAGAAGAGGCTGCTGGGAGACAGCAGGGTGGGGCCCTTGGGGAGGCCACAGCCCCGCTCGCTCACCCACTGCAGGTACCCCTTGGTGAGGTCAGCCATGCCAATGGCCCGTGCCGAACAGTACAGGAACTTGTACCCATTTCTGGGGGTGGCACAGAGCCATCAGGGATCAGCCATCCCCCATCCCACCCTGTCGGCTTTGGTGAGCTCAGCCCAACCCTGGGGCTCTGGCCTCCAAAGCCAGGGGATTTTGTAGGGAAAGCACTTAGAATAGCTGGGTCAGGCCTGAGAGAGGTGTCCTCAGTAGCTGTCCCAACTAGACTGAGCATGGACAGAGTCCTGGGGCCCAGGTGGACCAGAGTGGACGAGGGTTTGAACAAGTCTAGACTTCCTCTGTAGTTTGAAGGCCAGCAGTTAGACTCAGATCCCAGACTTCAGGAGAGGAGTCTTCCGCAGGAGAACAGAGGACCAATGGGTAGGTCTCAGCACTCCAGGGACATGCCCTGGCTTCTTCCCTTGTTGGCCCTGCTGGTCCCTGAGCCTGGTTTCCTAAGGCCAAGGTCAGGGTGGCCTCGTGTCCTGTCACTCCCACCCTGGGGCCCTGCCCCAGCCCTGGCACTCACAGGTGGATTTTGTGGTAGAGACTCGTGATGCCCTGGTGTGTCCAGTCTTTCCCCAGCTGGGGCAGAATGTGGCCCAGAGCATCTGACCTAGAGCCCAAAGGGGGGCGGGGTCACTCCCAGGCAGCCATGCATGGCCCTCGTGCTCCATGCGCAGGGTGCAGTGGGGCCTCGCGCCCAGCCCCAAGAGGGTGCATGGGGAGGGCCTCTGCCTGTCCGCCCTCCCCCGGAACACAGGGAGACGCGTGTCCATGCCTTCCCTCTCTCCCGCTGGCCACCCAGGCCTCACTTGGTGATGGTGCCGTCGATGTCCGAGATGACCACCTTGTCATCCCATTTCCACAGGTAGATGGTGGCCCTGCAGCGGCAGGTGCCCTGGTACTGGGTTGTCACACTGAAGACCACATCATTGGCACCTTCTTGCAGGTTCAGCCGCCGCTGGGGTTGGACAAAGTGGGTGAGCTGTGATCTGGGACAGCCAGGCACTATCCACCCCCTGCCACCCCAAACTCTGGCCTTTGATTCCAGGCCTCTCATTCTCTTCTGCTTCCCAATCAGGTAACCTTTCCGAACTCATCAGAGACAAGCACACACAGACACTTGCACGTGGGCTGTGCCGTGAGGAGGAAGTGGAGTGCTAGGCCCCCACACAGAGCTGGGCACCGGAGCCCTAACCTCCTTTCACATTCCTTTGGGGTGAAGTTCAAGGACAAAGCCCAGCCTGTGGCTCCTGGCCAAGTTTTTCAGGTCAGTCCCAAGGCTAGCATTGCTCTTGGCAGGGGTCCATAGACGGGACCCTGAGGGGATCATCACAGGCAGCCCCTTGCCTGAGGGGAATATCTTCCCAAAGAGACACCCAGCTCTGCTCTTGGTCCAGAGAGAAGGATCAGGACAGCTCTCAGCCATAGCTGGTGACCAAGTCTTCCAGGCCCTGGCTAACCCGAGTTGTGTGTGAGCCCTAGGGTACCACACAGGCGGCAGCTGCTCTGTACAAGGCTGGTCAAGCCCCCACCCCCACCCCCCAGGCAATCCCTGACCAGGTCACACTCAGGGAGAAAACATTCTTATTACAGGAGCCACCAGTCACTGAACATGAAGACATGACTTGGGGGCCAAAATCTGAAGGCTGTCACCAGCCTTGAATTCTTTAGTGTGGCTTCCAAGGGCAGACCCAGAGCCAGCAGACCCACTGCAAGCAGATATTTTAGGATGGCATGGAGAGCATCTGACAGAGACACGGGCTGGTGTGCGAGGAAGTGAGCCCCTTGCCCCTGGAGTTGCTCAGGCAGAGGCTGTTAGGGAGGCTGCCAAGGGCATGGATTCTGGGCTTTGGTGAACGTGGCTTTGTGGAGCCATTCCTTAACCAAAAGCCCCACCACCCCTACACACACACACACACACACACACACACACACACACACACTAGCCCCACCACCCCTACACACACACACACACACACACACACACCAGTGCACGCACTTACGATCTGATCAGAGGAGAGGCGGAGGGACTTCTTGTAGGTAGGAGTGTAGGCTGGAGGAGAGGGAGGCAGGGAGGGAGCCTCAAGAATCACAGGGCTGTCTGGGGCGTCATCCTCGCTGCTCAGGACATCAGTCTTGTCCCTGTGGGCAGCCCGGCTCTCAGGCCACCTCCCCCAGCCTAAGGCCCTGCGCTCCCAGTAGATGCTCAGCCCTCAAGCCTGACCACAAGGAGCCTGGGGCTTTTCCCTGCCCCTCTGGAGACCATCCAGGGCATCAGAAACCCCTCCCTCTAGGTGCCACCCATTCTGGGGTTGGTAGCAGACTAAGGATGCATGCTGGCAGTCCTAGAAAGGTGACAGCAGAGCTGGAGCTGAGAGCCCAGACTCTCAGCCCCCAGTGCCTCTCCCCAGCCAGGATGCCAGGCCTGGCCTGCCTTGGAGATACCTGAAAAACCTAGACATGCGTTTTAGGGCTTATTCCCCACCCCACCTGCTTTGGCTTTAGTTGACTCATCCTTGGTCACCCTCCCACCCAACCGTGGGCATTCTGGGTCACTTCAGAGATGCAAAAAGTCAGCTGGCCCCTGGCAGAGAGGGAAAGCCCTGCCCCTCCTTAATACAGTAACCCCTTGTCTGGGCTGGAAGTCTGGGCACCCATTCTAGCTCTGCCATTTCCCGGCTGTGAGACGTCTGATGTATCTCTAAGTCTCAGTTTTCCCATCTGTGAAATGGGGACATTTCTCAGGAAAAAGAAAAGGTGTAAAAGTGTTTGGGGAGTGACAACCATGGCTGGAGGAGGGGTGCTGGCTCCATCCCTGTTCCCCACAGTGATCCTCCCTAGGCTCTAGCTCCAGCCAGGAGATCAACTCACCCCCTTGCCTCCCTGGCTGTAGTCTTCTCCCTCTGGGTATTGCGCTGTGGGAAGAACATCCATCCGGTGAACCCCAGCTCCGGCCTGTGCAAGCCCCGCCCGGTGGCTCTGACCATCTACCTCCTCGGCCGGGAAATCCCTGCGTCGCCAGGAAAACCACCACCGCCCACCCTTCCGAGGCATCTTCTCTTTCTCCAGCTTGTCCACGGTACTCTGTGGGCAGATGAAGGCCATGGCATTTTCCCCTGCACCACACAAACCACCTTAGATCGCCCTTGGGGCCACCAGGAGCCTGGGGCTGACCCTTAAGCAAGGTGCTATCAACATCTGGATGCTGAGGAAGCATCCTGGCCTCCATTCTGGGACTCATGAAGCTAAATAAGCACAGGAGACCAAGAGCCACTTTTGTCTGTCCCCGCTCCACCCTTACCCGGATCCCCTAGCTCTGGCCCAGCCTCGGCCTGGCCTCCAAACCGTGTGGGTCGGTCTTTCTACTAGTCACTGAAGGCAGTGCTTTGGGAGTTTCTTACCATCTGGTACGCACTGCATGATGCCACCAAGTGGCAGCAGGAAGGACAGGCGATAGCCAGTACTCCCCTCCAAGACCAACATGAACGACTCTCAAGATCAGGGATTCTGTTCCATGAACAGCCTTCTCTGTATATTACCATCACTGGTGGGGGCAACACAACTTTGTGAAAAATGCTGATTAGATTTGTGCTAGATAATCCTAGTGAGAGCCCAGGCCCACCTGGAAGACGTTATCAGCTTCCAACAAACAGAATGGTTCACCCAAGTCAAGAGGACATGAGCTTGGGATGGATTGGCCAGGGTGCTCACTTGAGCTGGGAACAGGCTGGGAGAGTCTCCCAGGGCCTCAGGGGTGGGTCTGTCTGGTGAAATAAGGAGAGCCACACAAGAGAGTGACCCGCTTGCTTCCCACAGGCTGTGGTCCTAGCTCGGGCCCAGAGCCAGCCAGAGGACAGAGCTGAATGTCACCAAAGGGAGGCATCAGCCGTCAACATCTGGTGACTGATGTTCTTTGGGCAATTCTAACCAAGTGGAGAACAGACCAGAGCAGGACCCTGGACCACTTCCAGGGGCACAAGAGGCAGATGCAGGTCTGCACAGGGTAGAGGTTCTGGGACGGACTGAAGAGTCTGGGGTCCTTCCCACTTCTGAGCATCTACAAATGGTGTTCCTGCCCCTCACCCGCTTCGGCTCACTCATCCTTCCAATCTCTGCCCAGTGGGCACTCACTCAGCAAACTTCCCTGTTGTTAGGTTCTCCAAGCACCCCAGACTTCTCCTTCCCAATACGCAGAGTTGAATTTCATATTCATCTGGCTGAGTCTTTGAGTGTCTTTCTGTTGAGGGCCTGACTATCCCTGGCACATAGGTCCATAACAAATGTGTGCTGATAAAGCAAGCAAGCACCCACAGCCCAGCCCAGAGAAGGTCTCAGGGAAAGGTGAGGAGCGGGACCTCCATCTCCCAAGCCTCGTCCCTCAGATCCAAAATCCTCTTGTTGAAGGCAGGTCCTTGTCACATGTTTATCCCCCTCTGGTTTGTCTGGGGCTCCTCTGAAGTAAAGTCTAAATCAAATAGGATTCAGCCATGCCAGGAAACCAGGGGAGGGTGGGGCTTTGTCCACACAGCTTGGGGGAGGCTTCAGGGGCCCTGGGTCTCTCTTCCCAGAGTAGATCCTGCAGCCAGTCAGCCTGAGGCCCATCTCTGCCCACACTCCACTTCCTGGCCAAGCGCTCCCTACCCTGAGGCTGTGGCTGCTTTCCCCAGGTGGCTGGCTCTAGGCGCACATTACCTTGGGCAAGTTCTTCTGGAAGGCTTGTAGGGAAAGGATCATGGGGGCAGCTACAGCCCAGTTATAATGCCTGGGAGACAGAACAGGTGTCAGGGCTGCAGTAGCTACAGAGCCACGAATAGGGGTGACTCTGGGGCTGCCAGCAGCCCAGCCTCAGCACTTACTTCTCATTGATTTTCACCACCAGGTTCTGGTCTTCCAGGAGGCCAGGGTTTTTGGTGAGGTCCTGGTAGGAGATGATGTGCTGGTTGAACTTCTCTGGACACAGAGGCAGAGAGTAAGGGGGAGGCTGACACATTACACATGTCCCCCAGTTCCCCTTAACCCTGCCACTCAGGCCTCCTGCAGGTTGGGGCTTTGACCTAGCGGGGCTCCTCCCTACCTCCCCACCCCAGGCCCTGGCCATTCTGGATTCACAGGATCACTAGCAGCTTAGCATCAAGTATTCGCTTTCATGGGCCGTGGGAATGCCCCCCGGCCCCCACCTCCCACTGGCTGAACATGGGCTCCACAGGGCAGAGAATGGCCTTACATCTCTGCTGCCCCACCTTCTGGGGT
This sequence comes from Craseonycteris thonglongyai, assembly GCA_004027555.1. Taxonomy (NCBI): domain Eukaryota; kingdom Metazoa; phylum Chordata; class Mammalia; order Chiroptera; family Craseonycteridae; genus Craseonycteris; species Craseonycteris thonglongyai. The sequence goes on along the minus strand of PVKE010003087.1, from coordinate 25,172 downwards.
CCTCCTGCCCTCCCCAGCCCCCAGGCTCAGTGCCAATCCTCAGAAGGGTAGAACATACCCAGGGAAATGTCCTGGCCATCAGCCAGTCCACCACAGAGGGACAGCACTATCGTGTCCACTGTCTCCGGAGTGGGTTCTGGCTCCTGTTTGGGGTTGGGGTCCCCCAGGGGCTTCTGGCTGCCGGGTTCACTCCACCTCCTGGCCCCCAGCCCACCGCCACTGTGGGCAGAGGGGCCAACAGTCACATGAATACAGGGAGGCTGGGAGGAGGGGCCACCTCACCCCTCCCAGGCCCTTAATAGCCAAGCCAACCCCTGGCCCTGCAGGCTCTGATCTCAAGACACCCTGGTACTCGGAACCCAGGCACCTCTGGGGGAAGTAAAGGGCTGCGTTCTCAGAATCCAGACAGAGCAAGTCGTCCAGGTAGATGTCACTGGGGCCCAGGTGCTGGCTTCTCTTCAGGGAGCCTGTGGACAGAGGAGGGGTCACCAGGAGACCTAACACGTGCTCAGGAGTATAAGCACTATGTGCTCCCCTTGCCTTGGAATGCCCTAAAGCAGCGCTGTCCAGTAGCCTTTCTATGGCGAGAGAAAATGCCCGAAGTCTGCATGGCCAACATGGTAGCCAGGCGACTATCAGCACACTTAAAATGTGGTGTGATGGAGACGTGGAATTTAAATGGTATTTGATTTTAATCTAGTGACTACCGATTTGGGCAGCACAGGCCCCGTGCCTTCCCGTGCTCTTGGGATAAACCCCAGCTATGAGTCAGGCAATGTCCAGCCTCTCTCATCCTCTCGGTTTTGTCTCCCAACCCTTTCCCCTGCCTCGCTTAAGCCACACCAGCTGCCTCCATTCCTAGATGTGAAACCTCTCTCCTTCCTCATGGCCTTGACATAGGCTGTTTCCTCTGCCTAGAATTCTCTTCCCGATCTTCACTTGGCTACATATTCATCGTTCACGTCTCAGTTCAAACCACTTTGATTTAAAGAGCCCCTGTCCCACCCAATGATCACCCATGTCATAGTCCTCTTTACTTATGTATGTGTCATCTGTCTGCCCCACTGGACCATGAGGCTCAGGTGGGCTGGTGCCAAACACAGTACCTGGCATAGAGTAGGCGCTCAAAATGTGCTTGATGTCACAGTATCCACCCAGGGGGTAACATGAGACGAGGCCAGCACTGGGGACATGCAGCCATCACTCACCTGTCCTCCTAGAGAAACCCTCTGGTTGCCTGGTGGGGGGTGGACCCTCCAGAGTGGCCCAGCTCCATGATTTCGAGGCAGGAGGGAGACCCCCATCCCTGGGCCTCTGAGTCTTGGCTTGCTCCCTCTCAGGGGTGGGGAGATGGCGGTCCCCCAGAATGGGCAGCTCCATGTCAGGCTGAAGAAGGTCAGTACCAGCCCCTGTTTGCAGGGTTAGGGGTCCTGCAAGGTTCACAGCAGCCACAGAGGGGGAGGGTGTGCTGGGCTCTCCCTGAGGAGCAGAGGCTGTTGCAGTGCTGCCATCGGGGACCTTTGAGGATGCAGGCCTCTCAGCTTTGGTCACCTTCGTTCAAACAAATGGGGGAAGACATGGGCCAGTGAAGAGTCTGCCTCCCACACCCCTTGGGCCTTGGGGAGGTGGCCCAAGTCACTCCAGTCCTGGCCCTCAAGGGCCATGGAGCCCCTGAAAGGCAGGGATGGGGGGCTGACCCGATGAAACGCACCTTAGGCAGCCTCCCCCAGGCCCACTGCATGTGGGACTCAGCTCGCAGGGGGCTGGGCTCAGGGGTCCGCACTTCCAGCTCCGAGTCACTTTTAGGGGATGTTAGCCCACCGGCTGAGAGGCTGCAGGAAACAAGAACTCAGAGGCCCCCCAGCCAGCCTACCACCCCCTTACCACCCACCACAGCCTGTAACACACCGTCATGCCCATGCTAGTGCCACAATATATAAAGAACTACAAATCAGCAAAAAGAAGGCAGTCCAATAAAAGATAAAAATGCGCAAGGCTGTGACTGCTTAAATGGGTGCAGGGTTTCCATTGGGGTGGGGAGAAAGTTCTGGAACTAGACAGGGGTTGCACTAGATGGTGGCACATTATGAATATACTAAATGCCACTGAGTTAGATTCCTTAAAATGGTAAATGTTATGTTACATGCATTTTACTATAATTTAAAAAATGTGCAGAAGACTTGGATAAACACTTTACGAAGGAGGTATATAAATGGCTGGTAAACACATGAAATGTGTTCTAAGCCATTTTCCATCAGAAAAATGTAAATGGAAACCGCTCAGAGACCTTGGCCTTGAGTCCCTGCCTGCAGCCCACCTGGACTCTCACCTGGCCTGCGGGGGCCACTCTCCATCAGAGTAGGGATAGATGTCTTTGGACTGTAGCGAGGACTCCCCTTCTGACAGGACACTGCTGAGGGGCCACAGAAATAAAAGGTCACTGATAGCACAGGGCACTGTGGGCAGGGCATGAGAGGCTGGATGTCAGGGACTTGGGGAGGTAAAGCAGCTAAAGCCCAGAGAGGTCAAGGCCCTTGCCCAGGGTCACACAGCACCAGCAGAAGAAACTGTGCTTAACCCCCCATTGGCATCCTCACACCCTGGGCCCTCATCTGGTCCCTACACACCCTGGGGACTCTGGCCCTGGCTTTTCCAGCAGAGACAGCTCACTCTCAGCGCCTGCCTCCAGCTCCTCAGAACTAGAATTGGCTGCCACCGTGTCTTCCTTCCGCCTGGGTTTCCTCCTCCGCAGCCTCTTCTTCCGCCCCGTGGGGGTCACAGCCGTGATGATGGGCTCAGGTTCGCTGGCTGTACCCAGCTGGGAGTCAGAGGGGAACCCAGGCAGGCCCCCCCAAGGGATGGGTGATGTGCACAGGCGGGGCGGCACGTGTTCCTGTGGAGCAGACCAGGGGCAGGACTGAGGGGCTACAGTTTAGGGGGGCTGCTTTTGTCCCCCACTTATTCTGAGCCCTGCCAGAGGCCCTGGCCCTGGAGTGAGCTCCTTTGGAGTCAGGAAGACAGGCCTGGAGGCTGGACAGATGCAGCAGCAGCATCTGCATCTGCTGCTGGCCTCAGAGCTCCCTCGCAGAGATGAAGAGCCCTAACCCCAGGGGCTGCATGTACCCCTGGCAGCCCATGGCAGGCCAGGGTGCTGTATGAACCATACCGTCTGGGCAGAAACCTGGGCATCAGCCTCTCCTCTGCCTATACCTACCACAGTAGGCATCTACTTCCCTTTTAAGACTCAGCCAGGTGTTGCCTCCTCCAGGAAGTTTGCCCTGACTATCCTCTGCCTCAGGCCCAACCCCCTTCACTGCAATGAACAGTTTCATCATCCATTGTTTATGGGTCTGTCTCCCAGGCTAGTCTGGGAACTATCTTTGAAGGCAGGGGTCAACCCCCATCCAAGTGCACTGCACAGTGTTTGGCATAAAGTAGGGGCTCAGTTAAAGTCTGTCAAGTTCAAACTAAACACCTCTGCTGGCTTGTGCTAGGCCTGCCTCCCTTCTGCAAACACCCCTCTCTTCACCCCACACCCATACACTTCCGTGTCCAGAACAAGTCATCTCATCCCTTCTAGCCCCCAGCCATTCCTTGGCACCCTCTTATTCTCTAATCTGCCCAAGGAAGACCTCCTGTCTACCTTCAGGGGACCAGCTCAAGTGTCCTCTTCTGAGAAAACTCCCTTGGGAGGTAAGTCAGCTCTTGCCCCCAGCTCTCCCCACAACCAATTCCACCCAGACTCTAACAGCACACCCTGAGTGCCAGCATTAACCAATCCCTCTGCATCAGACCCTTGATGTTCTCCCAACCATGGGGAGTGACAAACCCCAAGGCCCCTCCCATAGGGGGCACGTGTGAGCTGTCAGAAGACAGAAGCACTTACCTCATCACTCTCCAGCTCCTGGACGAAGAAGGCCTCCCCACTGTCCCCCAGCTTCATATGCAAATCCACTGGCTCCCCATTGATTTCGATGTCTACCTGTAACGAGGTGTGATGGGGCAGGGGACGCATGGTCCCCACCGCTGGCCCTCACTCCGTCCCCCTGGCCTCCCAGCTGGTCCTGGACACACGGGCCCCTCGCTGCCCCTGAGCCCTGTATTTGCTGGAACTCTTCCTGAGACTGTGGTGTACCTGGCTGCACCCCACTCTGAGGGTCTCTGCACCCACAGAGAGTTCCCTGTCCTCAGGCTTGGCCGAGTTCTCCGTGCCCCCTGCCCCAGCCCCTCCCCCTTTTCTCCATCCCCTGGGCTCAGCTGCGTGCACTGGTCTCAGCATTGAGTATACCGTGGTTCCTGTGTTCCTGTGTCCCACACCCCATAAGAACAAGGACATGATTCATCTTGTCACTGTCAGGTCCCCAGCCCCAGGAGAGCACTCACACATTTGTTGAACAATGGTAGGAGTGACCACTGCCTAGGCACTTAGTATGGTGTTTTATCTAGACTTCCTCTCATTATCCTCACTTTATAGATGAGGAAACTGAGGCTCAGAGGGTTAAGTAATTCATGGGGAAGTAGCCAGATGAGCCGATGAACCCAGAAAGTCTGAGTCCACAACCCAAGCTCTTGACCACTTAGCTATACTGTCTCCAACAAGGTTACACTCTCCTATTAGGAAAACTCACCCCAATGTGAGAGGGATATGGGCCCTCCAACCCTCTTTTCACACACCAGGCCTTGGCATGAACTCAAATCTCTGTTGTGTTCGCCTGAGCCCAGTGAACACAGGGTAGGGCTCCTGAGGGACAGGAACTAACCTTCGAGCAGGTCTGACCCTGGGATGGTGTTATCAGCTCCTATTTAATCACCAGGCAGATGAGAGTGTATCCATTTGCTCAGGTGAAGTCACTTACCAAGAACACACAGGTAAGGTCTTAGGAAGCTGGAGGCAGTTCTGATGGCCCAGCACTGGGGACCCCATGGTGCTGCTACCAGGGGAAAATCGGGCCCTCCTGGACCAAAACCCCCAAACCAGCCCAAAATGTTCCAAGGAAATACAAAAGAAGGGAAGGCTGTCCAGAGGACAGATCCCCACCTAAGGAAGGCCTGGGTCCTCTCCTGGGACTGGAGTGGCTGCCCGGCTTTAAGAGCCCACCTGGCATCGGCCCCTGACCAGCTGCCAGGACTCACCACCTTCTCCCGTGACCGCAGGACGCCCAGCTTGCCGAACCGCACATGGAAGGGCGAGCAGCGGAAGGAGCCGTCCACCTGCTTCACCACCAGCACGTCGATGCCACCACTCAGCGTGGCCGGGTTCAGGCCCTGGTACAGCTCCTTCACTGTCCCAAACACGGTCCCTGCCAGCTGCCCCACGTAGTTCATGGCTGGGGCTGGCAAAGGGAGGCGGTGCTGGGACCACAGCCTGGTCCCCTTCCCTCCAAGGGGAGCCTCCGCAGCCTGAGCCCCAGAGCCCCAGACTCACCCTCTGAATGGCTCTGATGACGGGTGGATGTCTCGGGGTGGGAGGTATGCCGGTAGACTATGGCTCACCCACTGGCCAGCCGCCTCCCTTGTCCAGGTGCCGATCCCCACATCTGCAAAATGAGGGCACTGGCTAAGGCGATCTGGGGTGCTTGGAGCCTCTAAATGCCATGAGTAATGATAATGACCACGGTGCTGAGTGGCGGGGCTCATTTCATCTCACAACAACCCGCGAGGCTGGTTGAGTGGGTGTCATTATTCCTGTTTACAGACAAGCCAGCTGAGGCTCAGAGAGGTGGAGGGACTTTACCCAGGATCTCACAAGTAGTCAAGAGAGGAGCTGGGATTCGAGCCCAGACCCAACTGTAGGAATGGCAGGAGGTAGGCACCCCTCCCTCCTGGATGTCAGTGAGGGGCAGCCTTGACCTGCTGGGTAATGCCCTAACGGCTATCTGCCCAGGCAGTGGGGAGGTGGGAGTCTCAGTTTACCCATCTGAGAAATGGGTTCAGATGTCTTCCTGCCTCCTGGTCCTAGGGGCTGGAAGGGGTCTTACTGGTCCATTGTGGCTGATTTGTGGGGAACCAGGAGTGAGGGTACCCCAGATACCCAAGGCTCTGCCCAGCTCTATTCCTGGGGTCAGATACTCTAGGTAGGGTATCCCCTATAGCTGAAGATGGAGGGAGTTCCAAGCTCAAGGACCCAAACTCCGAAGTCCCTCCCCATTTCCTTGGGAGGGTGGAAATTCTGACCCCAGTGTCTCTAAGGCCCGGGGTATCCAATTATTTGCCTTCCCTGGGTCATGTTGGAAGAAGAAGAAGAATTGTCTTGGGCCACACATAAAATACACTAACACTAGTGATAGCTAATGAATTAAAAAAAAATCTCATAATGTCTTGAGAAAGGTTACGAATTTGTGTTGGGCCCCAGGCGGCCCACAGGTTGGACACGCTTGCTTGAGTCTAGGCCATAGTTCTCAGCTCCTACCCCGACCCCAACTCCTCAGACCCACGTTCAGGCTTTGGCCTGGCCTCTGTCACATCAAAGCTGCTCCTCCTTCCCACAGCCAGACCGGTCCCTCCAGCTTTCCCAAACCAGGCACAGCTGGGTGAGCCAGGAGCAGAAGGCTCTGGCAGCCATGGAGGGTAGGCAGGGCTATAATGAGAGCCGCCTCCACACTGGCATGGCGCCTGCCTGACAGCTTCAGCTCATCGCCACCCCCCTGCTCCCATTGGCCAGGCCAGTGGCCCACTGCCCCTCGGGCTGCCTGGACTCAAGCCATTCCACCTCTGCAAGGCACTTCCCTCTCTCAGACCCTGTGGACCGGCTGCCATGGAAGACCACTCCTCAGTGATGTTCAGTGACTTATCCAAAACTCTATTAAGCCAAGAGGCCAGAGAGGCGGGGAGGGAAGTGATGACTCATATCCTGGTTTCCTGACTCCATACCATGCTTCCTTCTACTGCACAGCCCCCAAGGCCAAACCACACCACAGTTCTGTGCAGAGAAGGCAGCCCAGCCCATAGCAAACCCCCGCCCTCCCCACACAGCTCTGTAATGCCTGGACTTTCAAAGTGTGGCCCATGCCCAGCAGTGCCAGTGTCACCTGGGAGCTTGCTAGAAACATGGAGCGTCACACCCAGAGGTGCCATTGGAATTGTGAAAGTGAAAACAGGGATCAAATGAAGCTCTTTGGACCCTGAACATGTCACTCAGATTTAATTAAATATTTTATCTGCAAGGCAACTACTCTGTGCTGGGTGAGAATTTCCACTTTGGTTTTTTTCCTACCTAACACTAAACTCTGTGAATATAGGCCTGGGGAGACAGACAGACTGTCAAGGACAGACACATGGTGGGTAGGGCTCTAGACCACTGTACCCAGGAAAAGCAGAGGACTCTAGAACCTTCCAGGAATAAAGGAATAAGCAAGGCAGGGTCAGACCAAGTGTGAGGGCAAAGGTCTGCCCAGTTGGAGGCCCAAGCCTGAGCTGACTGCCCTGCTGAGGGCAAAAGAGCTTGGGGGGTGTGTGTGTGACATGCTCAGCTCAGCCTAGTACAGCATTTCTCAACTTTAGAATCAATTGACAGTTGGGGATGGGCAATTCTTTGTTGTGGGGGGTATTGTAGGATGTTTAGCAGCATTGCTGGTCTCTTCCCACTAGACGCCAACAGTACCCAACTCCAGTTGTGACAAGCAAATTGTCTCCAAACATCGACAGAATTGGCCCTGGTTGAGAGCCACTGAGTCCTACTCTAATCCACCCACGAATGTCCTCAGACAAGTACCTTGCTGGCCTCAGTTTCACCTTCTGTGAAACAAGTCCTCAATTCTTCAAACGCTTCTCAGCCTAGAATTTATTCCTCTTCCTGTTCCCCCACCCCATGAGGGGCTGTCCCCATCACATCTGCCTGCTTAGCATTTGGAATGGGGTGGGGGGTGGACTCCTCTGAGCCAGGCCTTGGGCTCCCCTCCTCTACCTAAAGGCCTCCCTGGTTTCCAGATGGGAGGGAGGCTTGCTTGGCTCCCCTATACCAGCATTTACCCCAAACTAACATGTCTAAAATCAAACACTTCATCTCCCCTACCCCAAATTCCAGCCAGCTGAATTCTCAATACTCATGGGTAACCCCTTCCAAGCCCTCTGAATCCTATTCCCTAATTTCCTGCTCATCTGACCCCTCTTTTCTCCTCCTGCTGTCCTAGGTCAAGGCTTTCTCACTGGATGCCTAGATCCTGGGTGGCAACAGGACACCGTGGGTAAGGCACCAGACTGGGTTCTGCTCCCCTCCCTGACACTTACTAGCCATGGCCTTGGGCAAGTCAGTTCACGTCTTTGAGCCTGTTTCAGCCTCTGAAGTGGGCATACCATAAGGGATGCATGAGTAATTAATGACATAGTTCATGTAAAGCACAGCATACAATAAATGCCCATACATATCACCTATCTGCAGTAGCATCCTTTTTGGCATCAGGATAGCCCCACTCACCCAGGCTGGTCCTGACGACACTACAGGTCAGACTGCAATGCACTGTCCCAGCCTGCAGTTGAGTTTAGACTTCTCAAATCGGTATTCAAGGCCCCATGCAATGATGGTCCCACTGTTTGCAAAATGAGCAGGGGTCTCCAAGCAGGCCTCACAGGGGCCTCAGAGCCCACTCTGGGATATCCATGGGCCTCCCAGGCTAGCACACACCACCACGGGAAAGCCAGAAAAACTGCTTTGGGTGGGAACTTTAAGCCTTTCTGGGCTCCCAGATTTAGGAAGGGGTCAGGGCGGGGTTCTCCATCTAGAACCAGAGGGAGCAGGAGGATAAGCATTCCTATAGCTCTGGAAGGGAGAAAATGCACCCAGGATCCCCAGTGGCCTTCACAGCTGCTCCATCCGACCTGGCCAGTCTCAGAGCAGGCCAGGCAAGGATCAGTCCCAGCTTTGCAAGTGAGGATACTCAGTACCAGAGAGGATGGGTGTTCTCAAGGTCAGGCAGTCAGCCTGGAGTGACTGGGCTAGCCTCCCCTTAGAGGTATTTGAATCTTGTTATTTCCTGATCCCATGTTCTGGATTCCGGGGGGGGTGGTCCGCAGCCGCTGGGCCAGGTACAAGGACGAAGTGAGTTCCTCCACCCCTGAGTTCCCTTCCGATGGCTAGAGACGGACTCAGGCCCACGAACGGGAAGAAACGAGGGTCGGATGGCAGGACGGATGGGCGGGGCAAGGCGGGACAGGGAGAGGGGTACCTCTTCTCAGGCCCTGCTCGGGCCCTCCCTGGGGAGCTGCTCACTGGATCTCCGGGACGTGGAGCCGCCGCCTCTACCTGAACGCACAGGATCAGCAGGTAAGTGTCCTTGGCCCCACACTCACTTTGCGCTTCCGGCTCCGCTAGGACAGAGATCCCAGCTCCGCCCCTTCCACGAGCCAAGGGCGGTCCCCGCAGGTCCCATTGCGTCTAGGCTCCACGCCTCCGAAAAGACCCCGCCCCCACCTAGTCTCCACGCCCGAGGCCGCTCTTTCACCTATAGAGGATGGGCGGGGCCAGACTTCAGGCTCCGCCCCAGGCCCCGCCCCGCGCCCTAGAGCTGCTAGAAGGAATTATGTGCTGGTGGCCGGCCACTTGACCCTCTACCTGGAGGCGGAAAAGCAGGGACCTCCTAATGAATCCTCCGAGCTAAGTACTCCTGGTTTTGCTTCCTGCTCGCTGTGTGACTTTGGGTAAGTTTTCCTCAATCCGAGCCCGTTTTCTCTTTTGTCAAAGGGGATAACCACCTTGCAGGATGTTCAGTATTGCATGAAATGACACTCAAACGTTCCCCTTCTCTGGGGCAGCTTTCCCTGACCTTCTCTATCCTCACCCCACAAGACTGGACAGAACCCTCATATCATATGCTCACATAGCCAGTCCACAGTTGTAGTTTCATATTTGCTTAAATGACTTTATGATTGTTGTCTGCCTCCCCATTCGACTTGGAACTCTATGAGAGCAGGTTGCGACCATCCTTACACCTCAGGGCCCACTTCAGTGCCTGACACAGCAGGAGATCAATAAATGCCCGCTCTCCATTCCATCTACCGGTATCGGACGCACTGATGGACCGGCAGCAGGCTCGATACCGCCACTGGCCAGCAGAGGGCAGGCGGTGACCAGTCTTCTAGCCCAGCTTAGCAATCACTCAAGTCCTCAGGCGCCAGGAGACTGGGACAGATGAACCCAGGTAGCACACTTCTTAAAAGATCAGTCGGTTAGGGCGAGGTTCAGGCCAGGGAACGGTTTTTCCCTTTGAATACCGGTATGTGGTTCACGGCCTATCCTGTATCAAAGGCCTCTCCCACAGCCTGCAAGGATGTCCAGCCCCTGCTAAGATGTGCTGAGAAGACTCAGGAGGTGAAGGAATTTGCTGTAAAGAGGGAGGGCACTGAGTAAAGGATTGAAGGAGTGGGGTGAAATGGCCATGAGCCAGTCTTAGAAAGTACTGGGCGGTGGGGAGTGAGAGCGACCTCCATTGTTCTGTGACCCAAGATGACAGGACCTGGCTGGAAACTCAGTTGTCTTTGCGTTAGCAAGTCATTTGGTGTCGTTCTTGAACCCAGGCCATGTCTGGCCAGTTCAGAGGAGAGCCCTGTTGGGAGCAGAGCTACTTCAAAGTGGCCAGAGGGCAGCAGCATGCTGCAAACAAATCCGTGGAAGCTTTACGGTACATATAACTCTGTATGACACACAATGAAACAATGGGAATTCCTCCAGTGAGCCTGGGAAAGTTGGGGCTACAGTCACTCCACTTTGAGCCCCAATTTTCATATCTGCAAAATGGGAGATAAAAACCTACCTTGCAGGATTGTATTGTGAGGATTAAACAGGATGATCTAAACCCGTGGTTCTTAACTGTGGCAGCGCATTGGAATCACTGTGTCGGGGGCACAAAACCTGATGCCTGGGGCACTGGAATGAGGATCGAAAACAAAAACCTCTCCAGGTGATTGTAAGTATGGCCAAGGCTGGAACTGCTGCGCTACATAAAATGCTGAACACAGTGCAGGGCACACACTAGGCCTTCAATAATGTGTATTGAATTTTTTTTTTTAAGAGGGAGCACACATTGTTTTCATTGTTCCTTGTTAGAGAAAAAATAGTGTTCCTATAAAGGTTGTTGCAGAAATTGTAAGGAACAGGTTTGTTTCTGGAAGTATGTGTGAATCATCTGAGATTCGGTGATTATGGGGGTGGGGGAGATAGAAGCAGCCTTGAGAGTATAATTTGTGCTAACACCCAGATGAGCTGAATGTGACCAGGCCCTGGCCCTGTCGTAGCTTGTGGTTTACATCACCATCTCTGACATGTCTTTTGAGCTTGCGGGCAGCATGGGTGCTTGTATTTGCCCATTTCTGGGGTTAAGGATAGAGGCTATTTTCTCTCCTCCGTGGATACATTCACCAGGTGGACCTACCCCAGGGCAACTGTTTGTTTCTTTATTAGCCCACAAGTGCAGAGAGTACTTCCTTCTTTGTGGAATTAGATTGTCTTCTGTGCTTCATTGTGTCATAAAGCCAGTGATTACTTATTGTCCCACTACTTGCTTGCTGCCATGAGGTGGGAGGATCCACTGACCCACGTTTGAGCTGTGACCACTTGTCCCGGGGCAGCAAGACTGGCTGTGGGAGCAGCATTTCAGCCACTCCTGGTGTCTTTTTCAAGACTCATTTTATTGTTTGAAAGGAGAGAAAGAGAGAGAGAAGGGGGAGGGCCTGGAGCAGTCTCTATAGTTGTACATCATTTGTGGTGACACAGTTTCATTCCACACAGGTGGATGTGGGGCCACGCTGGGGGCCTCGCTTGCCACCATCCCGGCAGTTACCAGTTGCACTGCAATTCAGCATATGGGTTTGCACAGGCTGGGGCCCGCAAACAAACCCTGGACCTCGCGATTGCCAGACAAGTGTTCAACCGCTGAGCCATTTTGGCATCCCCACCCCTGGTGTCTTCTTTGAAAGTGGGAGGCACCAGAACTCGGGGCTCACTCCGTCCAGCATGCAGGCTTGGGGGTGGGGGGTGGGCAGTTGGTATCTGGCTAGGGCTGTCAGATTCAGCAAATAAAAATAAAGGATGCCCAGTTAAACTTAAATTTTAGATAAATAACATAAGAGATTTTGTTCTTTAGAATATGTCCCATGCAATATTTTGGAGATGCTTACACTATATCACTAAAAAATTATTCATTGTGTATCTGGAATTCAAATTTAACTAGGTATCCTTTGTTTTTATTTGCAAGTCTGGCAACCCAGTACCTGGCCAAACAGCCAAGAAGAACCCAGCACGGGGGATGTGTTGCCGGCAACGGGCTCCTGCCCAGTGTTGCCACATTCAGCTCCCACCTGTCACTGCCCTGCTCCAGAACTGTGTGTGGCTCCCAGCTGCTCCCATAGCACAGCTTGGGCTCCCTGGCTACTGTGCTGAGCCTTGGCTCTTCTGTCAGCCCAGCTGCCCTGCTTGGGCCCTTTCCCACCTTTGCTCCAGCCCGTTTTCCCTGCTTGGCATGTCTGTTGCCCACTCCCAGTAGCAACTGCAAGCACTTATTGGGCACCTACTGGGTACAGGCATGATGCTGAGTTCTTCCTTTGCACTTTCATTGGATTCTCACAAAACCTAGTACAGCAGGTACAATAATTGTCCTAACTTACCAGTGAAGAAACTGATGCTCTAAGGCAGGGGTCTCCAAACTATGGCCCGCAGGCCGGATGCAGCCCACGAGGCCCTCTCATCCGGCCCATGGAGACCTTTTTATCGGAATAAAATAATATTAAATAAATAATTAAAAACAACATCTATGTTTTGATTCTTTTTTATTTGGACCTCAAGTGTGTAGTCGGCCCCCAAACTGCTGTTTGATAGTTAATGCGGCCCGCGGGCTGAAAAGTTTGGAGACCCCTGCTAAGGCAGTGATTCTTCAAGTTGGTTCCCTGGGCCAGCAGTGGTAGCAGCACCTGGGAACGTGCATTAGAAATGCAAACCCTCAGGCTCTACTTTACACCCACTGAATCAGAAACTGGGAGTGGGGCCCGGGCATCTGTATTTTATAACCTGTCCCCCACCCCACCCCCCATGCTATCCCCGCAACCTGGTGATTCTGGTGGCATGCTCTAGTTTGAGACCGGCTGCTCTAAGAGATGAAAGACCACCAGACAGGATGTTTATGCTCTTACAGAGCACCATGCCTGCCTTGGCCAGGCACTGGAGACCCTGCGGTGACTGCACAGTCTTGGAGCGGGGAGGGGAGGGGAGAAGGGAAAGAAGAAAGAGAACAGTCAGGCAACGGGGATGTAAGACGATGAGGGCTGAGGTGGGCCAAGCCCTGGAGCCCATAGCAGGATGTGAGGGGTCAAGAACAGCTTTCCTGAGTAGATATCTAAGCCTGAAAAATAAGTTGGAATTTGTTAGGTGTAGAAGGATGGAAACAGTGTTCCAGCTGTGGGGTCTAGTTTGTATAGAGGTCCTGGGGGTAGTTCACTCTTGAGGATGAAAGGTGAGGCAAGGTGAGTAGGGGGTGGGGAAGAATGGGATTGTGCCAGACTCCTCTTTCCTCAGAGCAAAGGAAGAAGCTTTAGTGGGTATTGAGAAAAAGCCCTCTGGCTTCCAGGTAGAGCAGGCATGAGGGAAGATAGTGGGAAGATAGTGTGTGTGTGTGTTGGGGGGCAGGGAGGGTGGGGGGGTGTCGGCAAGGAGAGATCTAGGTGGTGCCAGGCCTTCCTCCTCCCCTAGATCCAGGTTGCTTCTGCCCTGCAAGGGATCGACAGAAATTCAGCCTCCTATCCAGCACTAGGCAAGCGCTAATATTCTGGGCCTAAGAGGTGGGGCTGGGGAGGCAACAGCGGCCCTACCCACCCCTCTGCCTGCCCCGCCCACGCCGAGGCCCCGCCTCTGCCACACACACTGGAGGAAGCCCTGCTCAGGGCCGCTGGTCCGAGTTGGTTTAACCACTACGTATTCCCTTTCCCAGCTCATGTGGCTAAAGCTGCGCAGCTACTGGGGTCTCTGCTCCCAGCCTTTCAGGGTCAAGGTCTGGATGTGGTCAGGGATCCCTGGGCTGGAGGGCAGGAGACTTCCGTTGCTATCCCCTTCCTCCTGCCAACAAAGCCTTTGGTGCCAGCCCAGGACTGAGCCGGCCAGCCAAGTTGCCTGGCAGCGAGGGCTGTGGCTGGGCAGTTCCTGTCTCCAACTATCCTTCCCAGAAAAGTGTCAGTTTGACCGAATCCTTTTGGAACCTGCTTGTGATTTCTAGCCTAGGGAAGAATACTGCAAGAGCATTAAGCATTGTATGAAGTGGAGCTTTCTGTGTGTTTAAAACCCCTGCAGGACTTACCAACTGCCCCATGAACTTGACCTTCAGCAAGGGGACCCTCCTGTTCTTCCTCTTTTTATCTGGGCATATCTTCTGCTCCCCACCCTCCATCTGGCATCCAGGACCATGTCTCATGCTTTGCAATTCAAGGAGGGTCTAGCATGGTGCCCTTCATTTAAATAAATGTTCAAAAATATTGTTTAGGGGAGATCAATCTATGCTCCGCTTTGAATTATATATGGATGGAGTGTATATAGGATGGGCAGGCGCATTCTGAATGGGTAGAATGAAAGCATGGAGACTGGAGAGGGAAAGTGAGTACAAGGAGATAGCCTATGTGGCCTGCAATGTGGGGCAAAACCATGGGCACTGAGGAGCAATTGACGGTTGTTGAGCAGGAGAGTGACACAATATTGCTAGTCATTGTACTAGATTCTTTGTAAATGTTACATGTACTGTCTGGCCCATATTGTTCTCTCTGCCTGGACAGTTCTTCTGTAGCATTTCCATATAACTAATGCCAGCTCATTTTTAAGATCCCAGCTCCATTGTTTCTTCCTCAGGGAAGCCTCCTGTGGCAGACTCTAAAGTGACCCCTGTATCCCTGCCTCCTGGTGTTCATGCCTTTGTGTAATCCCTTCCTCTTGAGTGTGGGTGGGACCCGTGACTTGAGTTTAACCAGTAGAATATAGTAGAGGTGATGGGCTATCCTTCCCATGATTATGTTTTCAGGGGTGTCCAATCTTTTGGCTTCTCTGGGCCACAATGGAAGAAAAGAAATTGTCTTGGTCCACACATAAAATACACTAACAATAGCTGATGATTAAAAAAAGAAAATCTCATCATGTTTTAAGAAAGTTTACGGATTTGTGTTGGGCCGCATTCAAAGCTGTCCTGGGCCACATGTAGCCTGCAAGCTTCAGGTTGGACAAGCTTGTGTTACATCATATCAGAGTCTTGCTGGCAGACCAACTCTAAAGATTGTCCTTGTTAACTTGATGAAGTAAACAGCCCTGATGAGGAAGGAGCTACGGGTGGTCTCTGGAGTGTGGCAGCCTTCAGCAAGAAGCCACAGTCCCTAGTCCTGCAGTCACAAGAAAATGAATCCAGCCTACAACCTGAGTGAGCTTGGAAGGGGTTCTTTCCCAGCTACGCCTGCAGATGAGAATGTGCAGCCCAGCTGTCACCTTGATTGCAGTCTTGTGAGTCCCAAAGCAGAAGACCCAACTAAGCCATGCTCAGTTTCCTGACTCATAGAAACTGAGATGATACATATATGTTGTTTGAAGCCTTTAAATTTTTTTTTAAGTTTTTTTTTTTTTTTGACAGAGAGAGAGAGAGAGATACAGAGACAGAGAGAGATCTGAACTGGGGGCACTCCCCAATTCAGCATAAGGGTCCGCACGGGCCGGGGGCCTGGATTCGATCCTTGGTCCCTGGTGCTGCAAAGTGAGCGCTTAACCCACTGAGCCATCCTGGCTTCCCTGAAGCCTCTAAATTTGTAGTGATTTGTTACACAGCAAGAGCTAGCTAATACACCTTCTGGCTAGGTTGATTCTCCTTTACCTAGCTTCACATATATTTTCATTTTAGCATTTGATGTGACAGTTTATTTACATATACTATTTGATGAAACGTCTTCATGAGAGCACTTTTTCCTTGTCACTGTATCCTGGAGCCTCAGGGGGTGCCCTGGCACATAAAAGAAGACCCGCAATTAATTGCATGTGTTAGTCAGCAAATGCTCTTATTTAATCTTTATAACAACCTGGTAGAGTAGGAACCATTGGTACATATGAAGAAAAGGAAACAAATTATTAACTTAAGTATACTGATCAAAATCTTATCCTTAATAAAATTTTGGTTATGTATGCCATCCTACCCTAAATTTTAGTGTGACCCAAGAATAATTTAAATGATTTGGGGGCAGGGTTTACATCACATGACTGCATGGTATGATATCCTTTATGTAGCATTGTATGTACCAGAAAGCACAGCTCTCCAAAAAATAAAAAAATTCCAGGCTCCCTTGGTTTTCCCAAATGCTTCTCTTACCTCTTACTTAAATCATTCTTCTGAAACTTCCCTGGGTCTGTCCTTTCCTGACACTGCGAGAACCTCATCAGCCACTGCTTTGTGTAATTCCAGCTGTTCCCAACATCACTCTCATCAACTTCGTAAAATTCTACATCTTCTGCAAAACTTCTTTCTGTACAGCAGTGAGAAGCTATGAATTAGACGTACATACTACAGCCTGGATGGGACTTACAGTGGTATCTGGGGAAAACAGTCAAAGAGATTTAAAGCAGTCTTATTGAGGTATGACTGACGTTTAACAAACCACACATACTCAAACTGTACATTTGAATTTTGACATGTATAGATGGATACCCATGAAACCATCACCACAATCAGTACTTTTATTTTGTACTCCTCTTGCACTGTACTCCCAGAGGTCAAAGCCAGGCCCCCGGCCCACTTCCTGCCCTGCGTGGCTCCCACCCACCTGTGTGAAACAAAACCATGTCGAAAGCTGATGATGTACAACTATGGAGACTGCTCTGGGCCCTCCCCCTTCTCCCTGTCTCTCTCTGTCTCTGTCTCTTTGTGTCTGTCAAAAACAATAAAATAAATCTTAAAAATAAAAAAAGGATGCTGTTAAAACCAAAGTCAGTTCTGGTTAGCTCTCTGCTCAGAACCTTGCAGTGGCTCCCACCTCCCACCTCCCTGCTCTCCTCTCCCACTCAGCTCCCCTCACTCACTGCTGCTGCCACATGCATCTCCTGATAGGCCCTCAACACAGCAGGCACACACCCCCACTTTGCCTGGTGGTTTCCGCTTCCTGAAATGCTCTGTCCCCAGACACCCACGTGGCTCACTCCCTCACCCACCTCAAGATGACTCAGATGTCACCTTTGTACCCTGACCCTTCCCATCCACTTTCCAGTAGCACTAATCACCTTCTCACAGGGTATATAATTGACTGATTTATGATATTTGGTGTCTGCCTGTCTCCCTCCATGAGCATGTAGCCTTCAGGAAGACAAGACATTTGATCTGTCTTCACTGATCTATCCCAAGAATGGTGTCTGGCCCAAACAAAGTAGGTCTCTAATCAAGATTAGTGAGTGAATGTCCACATCTATGATGGTCTTGCACTGCCCTGAAGTGTCTCTCCCTTGCGGCTGTCTGCCTCCCTCTGGCCTTGTTCTCCAGTACTCTGGACCCTGCCCAGGTAATATGACTGCTGGTAACTGCCTGACTCAGGAGGTTGCCAGTGTTTTGACATTACTGTGTCTCTGCCAAGTCTCTAGCAGGTGTGAAATACTAAATTCAAGTTTTATTTTATTTTATTATTATTATTTTAGGGCAAGAGGACAAAAAAGGAAGGAGCAAGGAGGAAGAAGGGAGATGGTGAGGGAAGCAATGGGAAGAGGAGAGAGGATAGAAAGAGAAGGTACCCTCAGATGTTCCTGGGCTCCCCACCCAATCAGCTTTCCAAGTGGCTCAGAGGAGCTGCCAGCAGTGGGTGAGGGTTGTGTGCCACATCCCCCAAGCTGTGTGCCACATGGCAGAGGCTGTCCCGTTGAGTCATGGGACGCCCAGCCACACCGCTTTGTAGAGTTTGGTGTGTGGAGTATTTTTGTTTTTTATAGCGCAGCTGTCTGTATAATTACTTCCTTCCCCATGGCCTTATTCACTGAGGTGTCCCTGAGCGACCAGCTGAGTCACTGCATTCCTTGCAGCTTAAAACACTGGCTGAGCACCACGGCCCAGTTCCTTGGAGTAGGTGGGACTTTTGAAGGCGGCCAGGGAGTGCCCTGGAAAGACCAGCTTTAGGGCTCCCGTCTCTAACCTGCACGCACCCCCTAAACACATGATTAAAAAAAGAAAAAGAAAAAAAGTGAAAATAGAGAAGAAACTTCTTATGTTAAGTGTTTAGGAAGTAGTTGCAGCCATGTACTGCAGCCTGAAGAGTCAGTTGTCAGCAATCCTGGAGTTAGTACCAAATTGATGGGGGACACCAGGAGCCAGAGTCCATGCCCTCTGTTTTGGTGCAGTGTGAAGGGTCAGGAACCCAAACGAAGAGACTGAGAACCCTCATGCCCAGCTGGTGACAGTGGAAACTTGCTCAGCCTTTGGGCAAAATAAGCAGGTAGTTCTCAGTGAAGTCTGCCTAGGACATGTCAGTTGGCAGTTTCCTTGAAATACATTTTTTTTTTTTTTTTTTTTTTTTATCTTTTCACATTTATAGAGAGAAATTATCTTTTTGTCTTCAGTGCATAGTTATTTCTATTTTACTTTTTGACAGATAGAGACAGAGACAGAGACAGAGACAGTTAGAGAACCGAACTGTGGGAACTCCCCAGTTCAGCACGTGGGTCCTGCCTGGGCCGGAGCCGGGACTCGATCCTCGGTCCTCATGGCCTCAAAGCGAGCGCTCAACCCGCTGAGCCGTCCCGGCTTTCCCCATTTTTTTTTTTAAAGATTTATTTTTATTGTTTTTGACAGAGAGAGAGAGAGATACAGAGACAGAGAAAAGGGGGGAGAGCCCAGAACAGTCTCCATAGTTGCACATCATTGGTTTTTCCACATAGTTTCATTCCACAGGTGGACGTGGGGCTGCACAGGGCAGGAACTGGGCTGGGGTCTCACCCCAGGTGAGAACTGAACTTGGGACACTCCCCAGTTCAGCATATGGGTCCTCATGGGATGGGGCCGGGATTTGATCCTTGATCCCCAGGGCTGCAAAGTGAGCGCTTAGCCCACTGAGCCATCCCGGCTTCCTCTTGACATACATTTTAAAGGAAGTTTGCTCAGATGCATATGCAAGGATGAGGTTATCCATGATAGCATTGTTCACGGCGTAGGTCAAGGCTGAGGTTACTGAACGACTGTCCTGTACAGACTTTATCTTGCCGAGAACCACCTGCTCATTTTGCAGCTTATTTTTACACAGAAGTGAGAGGCTATGAATTAGATGTATACACAACAGCCTGGATGAAACTGATGGCGTTAAGTGGGGGAAAACAGTCAACGACTTTTAAAGAACAAGACTTTTTCCAGTTTTATTGAGCTTTTACTGATGTACAATAAACCACACATATTTAAGGTGTACACTTGAGTTTTGACATGTGTAGATGCCCATGAAGCCATCACCACAGTCAAGAAAATGGATATATTCATCACCGCCTAAAGTGTCTAGTAGAACCGTGTGTATTAAATTTTAACCTAATGTTAAGTTTATAAAAAAAAAAAAAAAAAAAGCTCAACTCTAGGTATAATATAACCCCATATTTATAACCATAAAAAATGTTTAGATACTCTTGAAAAACTGAAAGAACACAAGCCAAACTTAATTACGTTTGTTGGGAATCTTGGAAAAATGGCGTGGCCCCCTTTTGCCTGGCACCTCAGAAATTGCCCATGCCTCTTGTCCTGTTTCAGGGCCTCTAAGTTGCTGACGAAGGTTTAGCACACTAGAAACTTTGAATGACTTTATTAAAATGTGACTGAGTTGATCACAATAAACTCCCACAGTAAGGGGTCTGCCTCTCTGGCTCTTCCTTCAGCTCACCTCCAGGACCATTCTCTGATTGCTCCTCCAAAAAGGAGATATTTCAGTAGGGGGCTGACTATGGCTGGGGACCACAGAGTGATTCCCCAACTTGTTTTCAAATCCATGTTTTATTACCACTCTTCCTGAAGCTCTTAAGTACAGGCGTGGTGAAAGAGTGTGGGGGCAGGGGCATGTTTGGTTTTGTCTGGCTGTGGGTTTTATATAAAGGCAGTCATTAAGTGTTTTTCTTTTGTGTCTGGCTACTTTCACTCCACATTATTTGTAACAGTTGTGTGCAACTCTTAGTGCTATATACAGCATTCTGTTGAGTGAATATCCCGCAATTAATTTATTCCTTCTGCTACTGATTGACATTTGGGTTGTTTCCACCTTGAGGCTGTCGGTAATGCTACTCTGAACATTCTTGTACATGTCTTCTGCTCTACCTGGGCATGCTTTTCTCTTAGGTATAGACTTTGGAGCAGAATTTCTGGATTATAGGAATACCTGTGCTTAACTGTAGGTAATTCCAAACTGTTTTCCAGAATGATTATACAAGCATGCTCTCCAGAGCACTGTATAAAAGCTCCCCTTGTACATTCACCAACAGTTCTTCCCAGCAGTTGGTGCTTTTAACCATCTGCTGGATCTGTAGTAGTAGTTCACTCTGGTTCATTTCCTTGATTACTAATGAGGCTAAGAACCTTTCATATGTGTATTGGCCATTTGGATTTTCCTTATGTGAAGTGAAGAGCATGTTTTTGCCCATTTTGCTTTTGCTTTAAATATATATATATATATATGTATATATATATATATATATATATATATATATATATATATTCTGGATATAAACCCTTTGTCAGTTATATGCATTGTTAATCTTTCTCATCTGTGACTTGCCTCTTCACTTTGTTAATGGTGTTTCTTGATGAGCAGAAATTCTTAACTGTTAAGAAGTCCAGGGGAAGCCGGGATGGCTCAGTGGGTTAAGTACTCACTTTGCAGTGCCGGGGACCAGGGATTGAATCCCGGCCCCGGCCCGTGTGGAACCATATGCTGAACTGGGAGCTCCCCCGGTTCAGCTCTCTCTCTGTCTCTGTCTCTGTATCTCTCTCTCTGTCAAAAATAAATAAACAAAAAATATATTAAAAAAAAAGAAGTCCAATTTGTTAATCTTTCCTTTGTGGTTAGTGTATTTTCTGTCTTGTTTAAGAAAATAATTTTTTAAAAAGATTTATTTTATTGTTTTTGACAGAGAGAGAGAGAGAGAGACAGAGGGCTCAGAGCAGTCGCCATAGTTGTACATCATCAGTTTTTGACAGTTTCATTCCACACAGGTGGGTGGGGGCCATGCAGGGCAGGAATTGGGCAGGGGCCTCCCACATGGGAAGCAAGCCCTGGCAAGAACCAAACTGGGGGACACACCCCAGTTCAGCATATGGGTCCACACAAGCCAGGGCAGAGATTCCATCCTTGAACCCGGGGCTGCAAAGCAAGCGCTTAACCCGCTGAGCCATCCCAGCTTCCCCTAAGAAAACTTTTATACTGTGAGGTCATGAAGATATTATTGTATGTTATCTTCCAAGGGTTTATTGTTTTATCTTTTATATTTAAGTCTATAATTCCACAGCACTTGGTTTTGTTGTTTGTTAAATAAATGAAGTTAAATTGGAACAACACATTTCTTATATATACCCATTCAAGAAATATTTAATGAATATCTTCTGTCAGGCCATGTTTATTATTTTCCTTTTCAAGTTCATAGTCCATCCAAAATTGGCCTTTAAGTAAGTAGGGTTCCAGTATCATTATTCCCATATAGTCAGTTGACTCAACACCATTTATTCAAAAAATCATTTCCTTACACCCTTCTTCAAATGCTGTCTTTATCATTAATCTGTTTTGTGTTTTTCTTTTTCTGCCCATTGGTTTTTGTCTACTCTTGTGCCAATACCATACTGCCTTAACTTTTAGAGCTCTACTATAACTCTTCTTAGGTTATAGAGTAAATTCTCCCGCCTTGTACTTCTTCAAGAGTACCTTGGCTGTTCATGGCCTTCGGTAGTTTCATATAAATTTGAATATAATCTTGTCACGTTCCATATGAAAATCAATTGGGATTGCGTTGAATCTATAGATCAATTGGAGAGAATGATAGCTTTACAATATTGAGTCTTCCAATCTATTAACATGGTGTCTCTTTTCATTATTATTCTTTGATGTCTATTAAAATGTTCATGGTTTCCTCCACAGAGGTCTTACATGTCTTTTGTTAGATTCATTTATGGGGACTTGGTATTTTTTTCACTATTTCAAAACTGTTGACTATTCTTTTTAAAACCTATTTTTCTGACATATGCTGGCATATATAAATAAGGTTGATTTTGGTATGGTATTGATTTTGCCACCCAGAAGTGGCCCTTCATCAGTATCCAACCATGGTGACACCCTAATCTCAGACTTCTAGTCTCCAGAGCTATGAGAAACACATTTCCATTGTTTATAAGCTACTCAGTCTGTGGTGTGTTATCACAGCAGCCAGATTAAGACAATCATTTATTGGTCCTAAAAGTTTTTTTAGATTCCTTAAGATTTTCTATGTACATAATGATGTCATTTTTGAATAAAGGCAGTTTTAGTTTTTTTCTTTCTTTCAGTTCTCTCCTATTTCTAGGTTGCTAAGAATTTATAGTAAAGAGGTAATAAATTTTGTCTCATATTTTTTCATCATCTATTCAGATGATCAAGTTATTTTTCTGTTTTATTTTGTTAATGTGGTTGGTTGATTTTAAAAGCTTTAAGATAAGTTTCCCTTTTCTTAAACTGGCCTGATGGGTTACTGGTACTGGCAGCCAGCAAATTCCTCAGATAAATGTTCTTTGCCTCTGGACCCTGACACAAAAATATCACAGGTGTAGCTCATTCCAATAATATACAGCTCAGGTTATAATTCTGTTGCATCAATTCTATTTCTGGCAGTTTCTTTCCTGATTGAGGAAGCTCATCAAAAGGTGAGTAAGCACAGATGACATTATAGGGAGCACCTGAAATTTACTGAAATGACTTTAAAGAAAAATAATTTTCATCCTTGGGTAAACATAATTTGTGACATACCTCCTAACATTGGGGTTAAGTGCATGCTGTTTCCTCTGCCTGGAGTGTCCTTATCAGCTTTTTAGACCCAGCCCAATGTCACCTCCTCTTGGAAGCCTTTCCACACTCTCCTGTATAGGATTATGTCCTTCTCTCTGCTTTCCAAAGCAGTTGGCACATCCATCTAGTGTTACATATTATCTTTCAGACATAGTTCTTTACATGTTTGTCTCCTCCAAAATACTGAGTTCCTTTGTGGTCAAGAGAGTGCCTTGTTTATCTCTGTGTCTCCTAGTGTCTGGATTGGAATAAGTGCTCAGAAAAACTTGTTGACTAAATGAAGTTAACTGGAGCAACATCTTCCTATATACTTTTACTCATGCAAGAAATATTTATTGAGTACCTGACCATGTCAGGCCATGTTCCAGATGCTAGTACACCAAGTCCCTGCCCTTGGCACATTATAGATGATATTCAGGTCATAAGGGCATGAGGAAAAATAAAGCAGGATGAAGGGAGAGAGGGGGATGAGGTTGGGACTTGATATATTTTTTTTTTTAAACATTGTTTTTGACAGAGATAGACAGAGACAAAGACAGAGAGAAGGGGGAGGGCCCAGAGCAGTCTCCATAGTTGTATGTCATCAGTTTTCGACATAGTTTTGTTCCATACAGGTGGGCGAGGACTGCGCAGTGTGGGAACTGGGCTGGGGGCCTCCCACATGGGAAGCACACCCCATTTCAGCACATGGGTCTGCACGGGCAGGGGCTAGGATTTGCTTCTTGGTTCCCGGGGTTGCGAAGTGAACACTTAATCTGCTGAGCATCCTGGCTTCCCCAGGACTTGATTTTTCTTTTTTTTTTTTTTTCTTTTTTGTTTTTGACAGAGAGAGAGAGAGAGAGAGAGAGAGAGAGATACAGAGTCAGAGAGAGAACTGAACTGGGGGAACTCCCCAGTTTAGCACATGGGTCCGCAAGGGCCGGGGCCGGGATTCGATCCTCGGTCCCTGGTGCTGCAAAGTGAGCACTTAACCCACTGGGCCATCCCGGCTTCCCCATGGACTTGATATTTTAATAGAGTTGTCTGGAAAGGTCTTCCTGGGGAGGTGATTTTTGAGTACATATTTGGAGTAAGGGCACACACCTTTCTGATATCTTGGGGGAAGAAACACCAAGTACAGAGGTCCTGAGGTAAAAGTGAATCTGCATGTTCTGGGAGCAGAAAGAAGGCTAGTGTGGCTAGAATGGAGTGAGGGGACAGAGTGCAAGAAGATGCAGTCAGATTTTATGTGGCCACATAGGGTGATAACAGAAGCTTGAAGGCCCCGGAAAAAAAGACTGGTTTTTGCCCTGAGTGAGGTGGGAAGCCATTAAAGGCATTAGAGGAGAAGTACGTTTTGACGTAGGCTCTACTAGAATACCTCTGGCTGCATGAGAACAAGCTCTATGAGAGCAGAGTGGATTCAGGAAGAGCACGTAACAGGTTAATGCAATATCATAGGAAAGAAGATGAGGGCTCAAATGAAGGTACTTTAAAGGTAGAGCTACAAATCTTGCTACTAGCTTGCATATGGGATATGATAGGAAGAGAGGAGTGAAGGATGATTCCCTGTTTTGTCCTGAGCCAACAGAAGGCTGCAATGATATTAACTGAGGTGGGGAAAACTGTGAAAAGAGCAAGTTGAGGGGCAACTTCCAGTTTGGCTTCCAGTTTGAAGTATTGCTTAACAGCTCATGTTCACTGGTCTTCAGGATCTGAAGGTTATAAACAACCTGAAGTTAAAGTCAGCCTTATTGAAAACCAGGCACTGTGTGGAAAACTTCACATGTGCTATCATTTAATCCTTTCAATCATTTCTATTGGCTTGGTTACTAATATTTTCATAGCCCTATTATGAATGAGAGATTAAATAGCATGTACGAAGTCATTCAGTCAACTATTAATCTGCCAGCATAATGCAGATCTGGGATTCCAACCCAGGTATGTTGGACTGCAGAGCTCTTGCTGTTTAATAATCACTAGATTCTAAAGGTGGGGACCACTTTCTGAGCATAGTTGCTATAGGCTTGGGTTCCATACAAAAATGGTGCCTGGAACATGTGACGAAAACTCAGAAAAGGACCCACTCCCATCCCAGGCATTACAGGCTACACAGTAGCGGTTGTGAAGAAAGAACTGTATTATTTATTATACTTGAGGGGGCCAACTGATGGTTCAAAGTTCTCAAATATTTGAAGTTTTTTTTTTTTTTTTTTTTTTTTTTT
>PVKE010003086.1:0-65882 GCA_004027555.1 Craseonycteris thonglongyai | reverse complement strand
AATTTCTTTGACAAAACCTTTATAACATTAGGCTAATGTGTTTCTAACAACAATTTAAAACTAAAAAAATCACAAAAAAAGTTGAGGATTGAGAAGTTAAACAATATAAAATATTCTAAGTGGCAAATGTCATAAACTGAGAAAAATATTTGCAACTCATATCACAGAAATTGGCTAATCTTCCTCATAGATAAAGAACTCATAGACACCAATTAGCAAAAGACCAAAAACCCAAGAGAAATATGGGTGAAGGAAGTGAATGGACAGTTCATAGGATCGAAAACAGAAATGGCCCCTAAATACATAAAAATGATGTCTAGTCTCCATCATTAAAGGGGTAATGCAAATGAAAATGCTGAGATACCATTTTTCACCTATCACATTGGGAAATAGTCCAATAATTTGACAACATTCTCTATTGGTGCATCTGTGAGTAATAGAACTCTCCTACATGAATGTTGGCAGGTAAAATAGAGAATAATTTGGCAATATCTATCAAAATTATAAATACATATAACCCTTGACCCAGCAATAACACTCTTAGGGAGTTGCCTTTTTGAACACTGCACACTTTCATGGTGATGTGCAAAATTTATGTATTTGGCACTTAGAATATGAAAGCCTTGGTCTAGGTGCTTTACAAATATTAACTCATTTACTCCTCATAACAACTCTGTGAGGAAAGTATTTTTGGTATACCCAATTTAAGATGAATGCCACACAAGTGGACAGAGTCAGGATTCCAAACCAGGCCGTCTGTACTTGACCAACACACCATGCTGACTTTTACTTTTTATTTAAATTGAGGTAAAATTCACATAACACAAAATAAACCATTGGAAAATGTACAGTTCAGTGGCATTTAGTACATTCACAATGTTGTACAACCATCACCTCTATCCAGTTGCAAAACATGTCATCACCTCAAAGAGCAACCCGGTACCTATTAATTAGCAGTCCCGCCCATTCTCCCAGCCTCTGGCAACCTCTAATGTATACTTTCTGATTCTGAGGATCTGCCTAGTCTAGATATTTCGTATAAATGGAATCATACAACATGTGGCCTCTGTGTCTGACTTTCTTCACTTAGCAAAATGTTTTCAAGGTTCATCCATGTCGTAGCATGTATCGGTATTTCATTCCTTTTTATGGCTGACCAATATTCTATTGGCAACAATTTTTTGTTCATCAGTGATGGAGATTCGGGTAGACCGTTTGGTGAGAATGAATAGTGCAGCGATGAACATTCGTGTATAACCTTTGCTTGAATACCTGCTTTCAGTTCTTTGGGCTATTATGTTGCCTTTGTAATGGAAGTAAGGAACAGATACCCGTACTCCTGCCTCCCTGAGTCTTTGCTCTTGAGGCTGTCACCTACCCCACCCTCCAGAAAAAAAACACAAGACAGGAGTAGAAAGTTGTCAGATCACTGAGTGGGGAAAAGCCTGCTCTGGGGGAGAAAAATAGGAAGGAAAAGTTGATGATTAGAGACCACACTCATTCCCAAAAGCCAAGTTGTTTTTCAGCTGCCATTCAACCTCTGATTGCTGGAGGGAGCCAAGTGGGTGGAGGCCTTCCCATCTAGCCCCGACATGACAGAATAACGTGCTTGCTGAGGCTGAATTCCATTGCCTCCTAGGGTCTCTCTCAGCAGCTCTATGTGCACATTGTTGCAAACAGATGCCTGTCTCCCTCTTGCCCTGCACATTCAGAGGGTGTGAGAAGATTGACAGTGGAAAGCTAGTTTCCAAAGGCGTGAAGGCGTCCTCCTGCCCCTGCACTGCCTGCAAAGTCTTGAAAATCAGAATATCTCCTTCTATGTTCTTCAAAGTTCCATGGCTCTTCTTTCTACATTTTCAGCTTTGTGAAGTTTGTCATTAAATTATATTTTAGCTCCCCCCCTTCACCCCCGCCCTTTGGGGCTGACCAGTTCAAGTTCCTTTGATTGGTGTCTCATTTCTGTACTAACTCCAAGTTCTGCATGTCCCTTTGTCACCAGGGGGCCCAGAAAAAACCTGGTTGGGGTTTGATGGGATTGCAATTAAGTCAGAGCCAAAATCATGTTGTTCCAGAGACCAGGGCCTCTCCGCCCTCCTGACATTTTAAATCTTTGCTAAAAGTTTATTTTTCCTTTTATTTTCTTTGCGCCAACCTATGGTTTTTAAATTTTTTTCCCCCTGAACTTCAAGACTCACAAACTGGTGACTGTTAGGTAGAATCTGACCTATAGATATGTTTCTAAAAATGTGTGTGTGTGTTTTAAGTGCTTTTAAAGAACATGAACTACCACTGAAAATTTTGGGAATTTTGCAGGAAAATCTGGTTATGTAGCTTCTCTTGGAAAATGGGAAGATCTGGCCAGGCAAGGCCTGTATTCCATGTGGCACTATCAGCTAACCCTGAATGGGAAGTATAGTCTCCAGTTCACAGAGACCCACAACCTATACCATGTCACCCGAGACCCTGTGCTGATGCAGAGTCCCTCATGTATGCTGCCTCCCTGACCTCTTATCTACAGCTCTATGCAGAACAGAATAAAACTACTTCAAAAGTTTTGTGTAAGGAATTGCGCTCTACTTTGGACAAAAGCCCTCACGTTTTGATGAATTCCTTAATCCAGCCACCAATCAATGATGATTGACCTCAGCGATTTATTTTGGAGGCCTCTCTTGTGCAAAGATGGTGGAACCGAAGGAAACACTTGTTGGCATTTCAGTTATTTCTACTTTAACTTTGTATCTTTTCTTAATGTTGCAAGATATTCAGTGACAAGATGCACTGGCATGTAAACGCTCTATAAAGTCCACGATCAGTCGTGGAGGAAAGACATGTTCTTGTGGACACAGACTTGCTCCCCTGAAAGGCTGGCAGAAGAGACAAGACTTTGATAGTTCACTCCATCATGAACTTGACACTTGGAAAACCCAAGGAATAAAACAAAATTCTTCATTAAAAAAATATTTGGAGCCAGTACATCTGGAAGGAGCAGAAAGAATGGGAGTGACAGCATTTCAGTAAAAAGGGAAGAATTAAAAAAAAAAAAGTATGAACGTGGGTGCATATTTATGTGGTTTATGCACCTTAGTCAATGTAATAGTGTGAATGTGCATAGATGAGACATTGAGAGAATGTAAGTTAAGGTGACCAGATTTTAACATTGGTAAAGCGTGACACCATTGACGGGGGGGAGGGGGTTCTTGATTAAAAATGGGGTCTATCTCCCGCCGTTCCCTAGCTTGTCGTGCATTCTTTCCAAAAATCGGGACTTTTTTAAAATGCCGCGGGACGCGGGACAAATGGTTAAAAATCAGGACTGTCCCGCCAAAAGCGGGACGTCTGGTCACCTTAATGTAAGTTTGTACATGAGAAAGGGAGATTGTATGCTCAGGTGTGGTAGGCAGGGTTGTCTTGAGTTCCCCGTATAAGAGGTTTACAGAAGGCAGAGCGATTTAGGAGGCACTTGCACCGCCGTGTCAATATGAGAAACGTCCAAACCTGTAGAGAACTTTAGTTAATGACAATTGCCGGGAAGCAAAATCTCAGCGGATTGAGAAAATGCTCCGAACAGGGGTGGTTTTGCAGTTTGTTTTATAAATTAAAATTGAAGGACAGTTACATGCAATTCATTGGTGGTAGATTGAGGGGGTGGGAGAAAGCAAAGTGGGGACATCTCTGGGATTGGATAAGAAGTAAATTGGGGAGACAGATACTCCTTTTACATTGGTGGATACAGGATAGGTAATAGTTAGCATTTACAGTACATAGATATGGTAATCAGGGAACAAGATAGCAATGAGGGACTCTAGTTTCCTGCTCTGGTGTGGTGGGTGTCATGGGGGGTCTGGGAAAAGGGATTATAACATTCCAAAGGTATGTTATTTTAGACGCCAAAAGACAATAGACAGGCTCACTTAAGGTAAAGATTGACCTTTGTCAAGAAAGTTACAGGATTTGACTATCCACCAGGGCTCACCTTAGTCAGGAATTTTATGTTCAGACCATCCTTTGTGGTTACTGTTGGTCTCTGAGCTACTGTACCAGCCTCCCTTGAACTTGTCAGGTTTAGTATGTGGCCCCTTTTTGTCTACAACTGTTATCAACTAACTCTTGATTCTTTTATTTTTTTTTAAAGATATATTTTATTGTTTTTGACAGAGAGAGAGACATTGACAGAGAGAGAGAGAGAGAGAGAGAGAAGGGGGAGGGCCCAGAGCAGTCTCCATAGTTGTACATCATCAGTTTTCAACATAGTTTCATTCCATACAGGTGAGTAGGCGGGTGGGGGGGGCATGCAGGGTGGGAACTGGGCAGGGACTTCCTGCATGAGAGGCATGCCCCGTGGAGCCAGGGGCCAAAAAGGGGGCCTCCCACATGGGAAGCTTGCCCCAGTGAGAACTGAACTGGGGGCCTCTCACATGGGAAGCACATCCCAGTTCAGCATGTGGGTGCTCATATCCCGGAGCTGGGATTTGATCCTCAGACCCCGGGGGCTGCAAAGCGAGCGCTTAACCTGCTGAGCCATCCTGGCTTCCCCCAACTCTGGATTCTTGACGGACGTGTCTGTCCAGCGTCCTCTCACTCAGGTCTTTATTCTTTTTCCCTTTCCACGGTCTCCGTTGGCACAGGAAACACGTATAATTCAAAAGCATGTATTGAGTGAGATCCTACGACTTGCCTGAAATTGTATATACTGGGGAAAAAGGTGAAAAAGGCAGATGAGGCCACTGCTCTCATGGAGTTTTTAAGCTGGTGCAGGAAGACAGACACTAAATATGGACAGAAAAAGATGGTATCAGATAGTGTTAAGTGTCACACACAAATGCTGCTTTGGAGGGGGTTAGTGGAGGTCTTGAGCCAATGAGATGACCAGGCCATCATGCAAGGGTCTGGGTGGGGTGGGGTGGGGTGGAGGAGTAAGTGCAAAGGACCCAAGGAGAGCAAATTCGATGTGTTCTGCCACAGAAAGCCAGGGGCTGTCCTGGAACTTGGGTTGGGGGCCACTAGATGATGGCAGAGCATGATCGTGGGCTTTGTCATCTGCAGAAAAGGGTTGGATTTTATTCTAATGGCAGTGGAAATCCACCGAAAGATTTTAAGTAGGGAAGTGGTGCAGCTTGACTTATATTGCATCTACTGTGGATATGGGCAGTAGAGAGAGAGAGAAAGTATACTTTTATTTATGTACATTAGCAATTAAAACTGGGAAAATTTAAGAGTGTTACATAAAAATTACATCCCTAAAGCCATTATATGTCAACATAAATAACATGATTTTTATACAAAATAACTACATTTTCCAGAGCAAAGAAATTTTAATGAGGAGAGTGGTATTGTTTTAGATGTTTGCAACTCTTTCTAAATTTGGCTTAAAGGAAGACAGTTGATTTCTGATGTTTGCTTCTGAAATAAACATGTTGGATGTGTTGTTTCAGTTGAAATATAGGGAGAAAAATCTGGCTTTACACAGATATGTAGTTGTAAAGAGAAGAAGTATTTAACAGAATGTGTTGGATTTCTTTTTACATGGAAAATTGATGAATAGTAGTTTCTTCAAGGGTAGTTGTAATGCAGAATCTAAAACCATGTCAAGGAATTTCTTACTCTTACTATAAAATCCATTAGTCAATCAGGTACTTTAATGGACCTTGATCCAATGATGATTTTGTAACATTATGCATTGATCATTTGAAAAATAATGATGCACTGAGTTATGCAGGTCTTCAAAATATTGACAATTTCATTATAGCAGATTTTAAAATATCACATTTGTTAAGAACACCACTGACTTCACAGGGAAAATCTTTAAAGCTTGGGAAGTGGTCAAGTTTACAATGGTGGATAGAAGCTTTCCAAGACTAATTTTTGCTTGAAAGACCAAATTTTATCACTGGTAATAAATATTGTCAACTGATTTCATTGAAGTGATAGGCTCAGTTTATTTATTTTTTGCAACAATCTCTCTAAGTATCCATGTCTTGAATGAGCAGATTTTGTCAGTCATTCTTTCAAGTAAAAATAGAGTTCTGTGCGAAGAACAGCTAGCTCAGCTGACAAGGCCAATAACACACAATTGCTTACTCTCTAGATGGGATGTACCAGTGTGCAACAAAAGTGCTCAATGTGTGGGGAAGCCGGGATGGCTCAGTGGGTTAAGAGCTCACTTTGCAGCCCCGGGGACCGAGGATCGAATCCCGGCCCTGGCTCGTGCGGAACCATATGCTGAACTGGGGAGTGCCCCCCATTCGGTTCTCACCGGAGTGAGACCCCAGCCCAGTTACTGCCCTGTGCAGCCCCACTACCACCTGTGGAATGAAACTATGTGGAAAAATGAATGATGTGCAACTACAAAGACCTTTTTGGGCCCTCCCCCTTCTCCCTATCTCTGTCTCTGTATCTCTCTCTCTCTGTCAAAAACAATAAAAGTAAGTCTTTAAAAATGCTCAATGTGTGGTGTGTAACATTTTTAAAAGAGGTGTACTCCAGCACTGAGACTTAATAAAATTAATATATATTTTTTATTCTTTCATCCAGGACATTCAAAAATGAAAATGGCCTTTTTAAAATTTGTATTATTATTATTATTTTTTTGTGAATGTTTGGCAAGGAAGAACGCCATGCCTACTAGTAAAGCTGGATGTGACCACTTTGACTCAATGCTAAGACAAGAGTGATTTTACTTCCCAGTGCAACTGTGAACACAGTGAAAAAGACAAATCCCATCTTAGTATTATTTTGAAAACAGTTGTGACCTAGACCCTCAGAAGTGTTCTGGAGACCTCTTGGTGGCACGTAGACCACGCTTTGAGAAGCACTTACACAGGTTACTGGGTGTTCAAAATATATAAACATTGAATGTATCGACTCAGAGCTGCACTGTGTTAGAAAAAGCAGTTGGGTGAATTTGGCACCTGTCACATGGTAAAGTTTCCTTATGGGAAAGTCTCTGGCTTACAAATACCATGTCTCTTCTTCTCATTGTCCAGTTTCACTTTGTTACACAGTAACATGTTAAATTCACAGCTCCCCTGTGAATTTGAGCTTCCTCAAACAATATGTCCTCAGAGTATTGCCAGTGAAGTCAGTTCATCTCATTTCAGACTCAGTAGTGGGAGGGGAGAGCTGTGTCTGACTTAAAAAAAAAAACAACCTTCAAATAGCACTCGTTTTATCGTGTAGGTACTGTAAAATGTCTACTAACAAATATTTTCTATCTCAAATGATTACTAAATTCGACCAGGGTGCTCTAGATGTTTATTACATAGGTGGTAGAGGTCTGCTAGAAGTGTTTTCATCTTGCACAATTCTGGGAGTTCCTGGATGTTCCCCCACAAAAAGGACCTTGGCTCTCATTTGGTACTTGAGAACTTTGTTTTCTTGGCTATAAAACAAACTCTCATTAGGGGCAATTATTATACAATTCTTTCTTTCGTACTAGAGAGAAAAGGACAGCAGACCTGAGGTTCACTCCTAGGGTTTGTGCTGTCTGTGCCCTTTGAATTTTTAGTAGATGGGTTTCGGATGCCAGAGGGCACCAGGAGGAACAAGGAGGAACATCGAACCAATATTTTCATCATCTCTCTTCATCAAGACCCTATGGGTCAAGTTTCATCTGTTCATATAGGCAGTTCAAGGACTCCTAACAGTCCTTCCAGATTTACACTGAGTGATTCTGGGGGGATTCTGGAGATTGCTGACCAGGGTCCAGGAGGAGGCCGGGACTTTTACAAAAACACTCATTATCACCTCTAGGGGGCGTGCCAGCTCTGTAAGTAGTCAATTCAGCATTTCTCAAAGTTTCTAGGGACCTCTGAGTTTCTTGGTGGGATGAAATTTACTGTCTAGGGGAGGAATACGAGACTGAGTTAGTGAGGGGATAAAAACAGTGATGACAGCAGATGTTTCATAGGGAAATAGAAGAGGTAAATGGTCTAGTGCCGTTAAATAAAAGGAGGATCCCAGACACAAAATGAGCCTAGAAGAAAAGGCTGATCCTGGACAAAAATTCTGGGGAGGTGGCAGAGAGGTGGAGATTCATAGCTGTTCTGAAAATGAGTTTATGTTTCCTTCTAGCACACATTTATTGATCCAGGCAGGTTTTGGGTGTTTGTAAGGCAGTGGGGAGTAAATAAGACAGACGAGGGCTGGCTCTCAGTCATGTGGGAAGCCTGCGATTGGAAAGTGTTAATGAGGGTTAAGACAGGCTAAGTTCAGACAGATGATAATAGATAGCAGAGGGGTGTAACCTGGTCTGGGGATCAGAGATCTCCTCAAGGCAGCAGACTGGAAGGATAAACAGATTTAGTACTGGTAAGTGAGGAGGTGAGTGGAAAGCAATGGGAAGGGAGGGATGGAGGGAGGAAGATGAGTGATGGGGGAAAGTTACTGTAGACCAAGGGTGTCCAACCTTGTGGCTTTTCTGGGTCACATTACAAGAAGAAGACTTGTCTTGGGTCACACATCAAATATACCATCACTAATAGTAGCTGATGAGTTTAAACAAAGTCGCAAAAAAACTCACAATGTTTTAAGAAAGTTTATGAATTTGTGTCGGGCTGCATTCAAAGCCGTTCTGGGCTGTTTGCTGCCCTGGGCCCTGATTTGGACAAGCTTGCAGTAGAGGAACTAGCGCAGTGGGAGACCCGGGAGGGATGGAGGCCTGGTGTCTTGGGGAAAATGGAAAGGAGTTGAGTATGGCTTTTTTGTAGCATTAAGAGATTGGAGAGGGGGAAAGAAATGAGGTTGGCATGGATGGGAGGAGTCTGATCATGTTAAGGATAGTGAATTCAACCCTAAGGACAATGGAAACTATTGGAAGATTTTAGGGAAATGATTCAGGGGAGATCTTTCTAGCTGGAGTGACACATGGATTGGAAGGGAGCAGGACTGCAGGCAGAGCCCCTGTTAGGAGTGGTTGGAATCTCCAGGTGAGAGCTGATGTGGGCTGGAGTAGTATTGAGAGAAGTGGAGGGAATTGGGACATATTCAGAAGGTAGTCACACTTGAGTTTTAGCTGAAGAACTTAGGGGGATTCTCCCCTCCAAAAAAAAATTATGGCTTCATTGACAAACAAGCAAACTTAATAATGTTCTGTTCCCCTCAAGCCATACAGATAATGTAGACATTGTAGAGAGCTACTTGCTTCCTGGGGGACGCCCCCCCTGCCATGAAATCAAATTGCTGCCTTGTGTGGGCAGATAACCAGCTATAAAAACTGCCACTCTTCCTCTGCGTCTGTATTTGCTTCACAACTAAAATATTGTGGCATTTTTATTTTGTATGTATGTATTTATTTATTTATTTTCTGACTAGCTGTGTGATCTGAGAAAGTTACTAAGGTTTGGGGCTTTTCATTTCATTTTTTTTTTCAATTACAGTTGACATTTAACATTATTCTATATTCATTTCAGATGTATAGCATAGTAGTTAGACATTTATGTAATTTACAAAGTGAGTCCCCCTATATCATTATTACAATATCATTGACTACATTCCCTGTGCTGTACTTTACGTCCCTGTGCATTCTGGCACTTTTAACCTCATTAAAGAAAGAGCAGAAACTCCATTTGGCAAGTGACCAGAGAACTAGATTAATACAATGGTGTATCTCTTACCAGGGAGCGGTTGCCAAAGGCTCTCAACTCCACTTAAGAAACACTTTCTCCTGTGATGTGTCCATTTTTTTGCAGCCCAGCTATTTTGATCAGAGATCGTGGCAGAGCAAGCAAGCCATTCAGGCTGCACTTGGGAGTAGAAGGCTGTGTTTCACTCCCAGTGGGAGGCCCTGGCTTGGCTGCCTCCAGCCCAGGAGCATGAGAAGCCTCTGACGTGGACCAGAGGCACTCCGAGGACGGCGGCCAGGAGCTTGGGCTGTGTCTGAGGGCTAGTGATCGGAGACCTAAGAACGGGTTTGCCATCAGGCGCTGCCCATGCCAGGCCTGGGCTAGAGCAAACTTGGGTTTGCTGGAGATGTGGTCCCAGGGCCCCCAGAAGTGGTGGGTGTGCACGTTCTGTAACTCCAGAATTGCCCGGATCTTGATGCAGCTACACACTCAGATCTGACTGACATCTCAGCCCATCTCCCCACAGGCTCTGGCAAGTTCACGGGCTGCTGTGTGACTCCTCTCGTCTCCCTCTTTCCCACAGTTCCTGCTGTCAGAGGTGTACAGTGACACAGGTGCTATGCTTGGGCGCTAGTTTGCATTCTACAGAACTTATACAACATACTCCTGAAAAGTTATTGCCATCTCTTCATTGAGTTACTCACCAAAGTAGTTATTGACACGACTATGTGCCAGGCACTGTTCTGGGTTCATGGACGACGTCTGACAATAAGACAAAGATGCCCTGTGCTGCTTCCATTAGAGTGGGAGGTACCAGGTCATAAACACGAGGTATGATATTTCGATGTTTGTGGAGGACTTGGACTCCGAATAAGGTTCCAATCGTTCAGGAGGATGTGTCATTCTCTCCCGATCTCCAGCGTGAAGAGGAAACAGTGATTGCCTGGTCCTCAGTGCCGATCTTTCCTAAACTCCACCTCCTGTATACATGCTGTGTGGCCTCTGAGTTAGGAAGTTTGGTTCTGTTTGGACCTGGGAAGAGAGAGGGCAGAGCCAATGCGTAGATAAGTAATGTATGCAATATGGGAGGAGGTGAGTGAGATGGTAAAAGAGAAAAGATAGAGCAAAGCACAAGTTGGATAAGTTCCTGTTTCTGCTCATCTATAAAGTTTTGTATGCAGGCCCTTCACGTTTGGTCGAGGTGAATGTGGGTCCATGTCAGAGGGCTGGGGTAGTCACACCAGAGCCTGGAAGCGCTACTGGGAAAGATGGAGAAGGCATCGGCTGAAGCAATGGCTTGGTTTCGGTGGGGTTCATATCTCCTTACTCTTGCTTCCCCCACCAAAAATGTATGGAGCAGCCTGTGATTCTTCTACCGGAGGATTGGAATTATAACTGACTGAGGGACCATGGTGCTTATAAAATTCTGACAGGTAGTATGGCCAGGCAAAGGGGCTGAGTGTGGGCTGTCACCTCCCGCGTCTCCACTCTGTTTCCTTCTGATCTTCAGAGGCACGGCATTTCAGGGGTTTGTTTATTGTCACCAATGCAGGAGTTAGGCGCACTTCCTAAACCTCTGGCTGTGTTTGCTAGTAATTGTCATCCAGTTCACAATGGGCCCTACCATACTCTTCACTTCCTTTAAGTAATTTGTCTAATATTAACTACTGGGGTATTTTATGGTATAAGGGTGGTGACTAACTCAGCCTGGCAAGTTCAGAACTGCTCTGTTGGCGTTTGATTGACAGGGCTTGGTTTCCCACTTTGGATCAATCCATTCAGGAGCGCGCATCATTCTCTCTTGACATTGGGCATGGTGTGGGGGCCAGGGACTCCTGGGGCAGAGATCTTGTAGGAGCTGCTGAGTTGGGAAGGTCAGTCTATTCATGACTCCCATGGCGAGTGAGCAGAGCCAGCCAGTGGGCTGGGGTCCCACAGAGAAGTGGCTTCCAGACAACATGGTAGATGACCCTCTACCACGAGAGTCCTTGAAACGCAGATTCTTGAGGTTCCT
Organism: Craseonycteris thonglongyai; assembly: GCA_004027555.1. NCBI lineage: Eukaryota > Metazoa > Chordata > Mammalia > Chiroptera > Craseonycteridae > Craseonycteris > Craseonycteris thonglongyai. Next base: position 54,308 of record PVKE010003086.1, on the reverse strand, counting down.
AATGCACGCTCTTGGAATATGGCTCCAAGTTCTTTATGGAAGGGGAGGGTAGTTCTGCCTGGCTTCTTGGTTCCCAAAAGTTCTTTCCTAAAGCTGTCCTTTATCCCTCCTAGTCTCCTCTTGCAGTAGCTGCATATTGTTTTCTTGCAACTTCTGCACTTTCATTCCAATTATATTCTCAACTTCTATTTGAAATCCTGTGAAGCTTATGATCGTTGGGTTCACAATCACGATGGATGATGACAATGTGTGTAATGTGTTGTCAATTTCCCATATGGAATAAATTCCAGCATACAAGCCTCTCTCTCATCCAGATGAATGCAATAATCCCCTAACTTCTCTGCCCATGCCTTACACACACAGCTTGCCTCCTCTGCAGTCTACCCTTCACAGGGGGATTTTTCCAGATCTCAATCCAATCGCATCATTACCCTCCGTAAAGTTCTCCAGTGGATTCTTACCGCTTACTTAACAAACCTGTAAGTCTTGGTACCCACGACCCTCCATGATCTTGTCCCGGTCCTCTCCTCCATCCCGCCAACCCTGCAGCCACTCCTGCCACTCATCCACTATGATTCAGTCGTAGAGGCCTTTGGGGCATTTTGGGAATAATGATGCTGCTTCAGCCTCCACACATTTGCACATTTTGTTTGCTCCTGGGACGATCAGCTCCCAAACTCATCTGCTCAGGCTGCCAATGAACTTGCTCAAACATTTCTCCTTCTGGGAAGGCTTCCAGCTTCATGCCAGGCCTGATGAGTCCCTCCATGCTTTTCTAGAGCACCCCACATCCCAGAACCTGCCCAAGGGGTAATGATTTGCTCTCAGGCCGGCACCCCTGTCAGAGTATGCCCTCCGCGAGGCTGGCCTTTCCTCATGGGAGTGCGTTGCTGGCAATAGGAAATGAGTCCCTAATCCTTGCAGGAATGAGTAAGTGAGGAATGCATAAAGTGGGCATCTCAATCCATCTTCTGCTCCAATAAAAATGTAGAACAAAGTTCCCCAATTTTTAATAAAGATTTATTTTTATTTTGACAGAGAGAGAGAGAGAGAGAGAGAGAGAGAAGGGGGCGGGCCCAGAGCAGTCTTCATAGTTCCACATCCATTGGTTTTCTGCATAGTTTCACTCCATAGGTGGATGCGGGGCTGTGCAGGGCAGGATGTGGGCTGGGTGTCTCCCACATTGGAAGCTCACCCCAGTTCAGCATATGGTCCCTCATGGGCTGGGGCCGGGATACGATCCTTGAACCCCGGGGCTGCAAGATGAGCACTCTACCCGCTGAGCCATCCTGGCTTTCCCTAAGTCCCCCAATTCTTAAAAACTCTTTTGAGAAACATAAAAATCTTTTCCCTTTCTGTAATGTTACTGAAATTTCAAATCACATCACATGTATTGGGTAAACTAAATCAGAGCCTTGGGAGTTGAGTATGCTTGTCCAGTCTACACATGCTGTCCTTTGCAGAGATACCAGTTCTCCCCCTGCCTTGACAGTCACTGTCCTGCTTCAGTCCCCGCCATTGACTCCTGGTCAATTCCTTGAAAGTCAGTTTGCTGAAAGTGAATTGGCCATTTGGCAGCTGGCTTTCAGCAAGGTGGCCCAGTGCCCACTGCAGACTGAGAACTCCCTGGGGTCCGGAAGGTACCTAATTCGTCTACCAAGCAAGGTCCTACTCAAGCCTTTCAGACCTGAAAAATCTCTTCCACTGTCACACGGAATGCCATTTTCAGAGCTTCTTTCAGCCTGCACTGCACAGCCTCACGAGCTGGAAGTTACTCCTCACATTCACCTGAATTCTCTCACGTTATGCTTTAAGTTGTGCCCCTCCTGTTCTGCCTGGACAGGTGGAAGAAAATCAGCAGTGTGCTCAGTAGGTTATCACTTCAGGGAGTGAACCCTGCAGAGTGAATTTGCTTTTACAATTGGCTACCTCACAACTGAGTGTATGTAGGGTTGGGGTGGGGGGTGGGGGGGGACAGGTCATCTGCCTAAGAGGTCATTTTAATGTGTCCAGATGTATGAGGGAGGGATTGAAGAAAGGGGGAGAGGTGAGCTCTGATACCAAAGTTATTTTTTTAAGCTTTATTTTTATTGTTTTTTTGACAGAGAGACAGAGAGAAAGGGGAGGGCCCAGAGCAGTCTCCATAGTTGACAGCATTAGTTTTCCATATAGTTTCACTCCACAGGTGGGCACGGGGCTGCACAGGGCAGGAACTGGGCCGGGACCCTCCTGCATAGGCCCCGGCAAGAACTGAACTGGGGGCACACCTTAGCTCAGCACATGGGTCTGCATGGGCTGGAGCCAGGATTCGATCCTCAGTCCCTGGGGCTGCAAAGTGAGCACTTAACCTGCTGAGTCATCCCAGTTTCCCCTGATAGCAAAGTGATTAATACCTAAGAGAGTTAAGGCAGTGTGCGCTGAAATCAGAGTGACTGGATAAAGCTGGGCGGTGGCCCATTGGAGAGTCCACTCATAATGAAGTAAGCTGTTCCTTTCTAGATTAAGCCTTCTCAGAACTGTAATGTCTCCTGGAAGGAGTTCCTTCTTAGCCCCCGGAAGTTCTTCCATTCCTCTGGGTGTAAAGGTACAATTCAGTCTCTTCCAGTGTGGATCTCATGTCCTGCACTAGAAAATGTCCAAGGACATCTTTGGGCCTGGCTCAGACATTTGGTGTCTGGTCCTCCTTCTATCCCCCCACCTCTCTCACCTGATCCTCCCTCCCTCCTCACCTGAGGGCTCTGAGGAGCCCTCGTTGCCAAGCAGCCTTGTGCGTGCTTCTTCCCACCTTTCCCAGTTACCTGACTTTCTCCAGGTTACTGCACTCAGAGAGTTGATTAGCCTAGTTGATTCAGCTCAAAACACGGTGGGAAGAGACGGACCGCCCAGCTCTGGTCACCAGCGCTGCCTTACTAACTCCCCTCGTTCTGCCAGGCCTTGATTTTTCCCTTCTGTAACGTGGGCAACATGCCGTTGCATCTCCCTTGAGCTGCCCAGTTAATCATCCCTCTGAGTTCCCAGGGAGTGCAATGCCCTGCAGCTCTCCGGGATGCAAATTTGTCATTTTTATTTCTTGCCAAGCCTCTCACATCGGCTCCCGTTTCATAACCTTGGTCACCCTACCTCTTCCCCTCCCATCCTGCACGTACAGAACCTTCCCAATGAGCCCAGATGCACACCTGCAGGAAAAATTGGCATGGGCTCCTTTCCATCTGTCACCACTTCAAATAGCTTGAATATGCTGATGACAGATAAAGTAATTGCAGAGCGTATGAATGACTTAATATTTGATGTGTTAAAATAATTTTTTAATGCCAGGCATTTGTATAAGTTATAGCTGGAATCCACAGTTTGCATCTTGCTTCCCACTTCTCACCTGGTTGCTCCCCTGTTCGAGTGGCAAGAGCATTTGGCTCCATGGCTCTTCTTTTTGCTCAGTGTAGCACAGGAAGAGTGGAGAACATTCTGTAGCATCAATGATGCTCCTTGATTTCTGAATCTCTAGGGCCTCTTTCAGTGGTTAGCACGTTGAGGTGCTTAAAAAATTTGATGAATGTATTATTGTTACTTTAAATAATTGTTTTATTTTCAGTTACAGTTGACAGACATGTAATATATTTGTTTCAGGTGTACAACATAGTGAATAAACTTATTTACATAACTTATGAAGTGATCACCCCAATAAATCTAGTACTCATCTGACACCATATACAGTTATTCCAATATTATTGACTATCCGAGTATTTCTTATGCTATTCTTTATATTCCCATGAGTATTTTCCAGCTACCAATTTGTACTTCTTAATCCTTTCCTCCTGTTACCCATTTTCCTACCCTCCTCTCATCTCGCAACCATCAAAATATTCTCTGTATCTATTCGTTTGTTTGATTTGTTCATTTATGTTATTATTTAGATTCTACATATAAGTGAAATTATACAGCATTTGTCTTACTCTGTCTGACTTCCTACACTCAGCATAATACCCTCTAGGTCTACCATGCTATTGAAGATAGCAAGATTTCTTTTTTTATTGCTGAATAATATTCCACTGTATATATGTACCACCTATTCTTTATTCATTCATCCATTGATTGACACCCAGGTTGCCTCCATACCTTAGCTATTGTAAATAATGCTGTCTATGATTTATATAATTTTTATTTTTTATTTTGTTTATGTGGTATATCATGTTCATTGATTTGTGGATATTTAATTAACCTTGCACACCAGGAACAAATCCCATTTGATCATGATGTATGGTCTTTTTAAGGTATTCCTGAATTCAGTTTGCTAACATTTCATTGAGGATTTTTGCATCTATATTTATTAGGGATATCAGCCTATAATTTTCTTTTTTGTTTGTAATGTCTTTATCTGGTTTTGAAATCAGGGAGATGGTGACCTCATAAAATGAATTTGGGAGTTTCCCCTTCTATTGAATTTTTTGGAATAGTTTTGGAAGAATAGGTGTTAATTCTTTTTTGAACATTTGGTAAAATTCACCTATGAAGCCATGTGTTCCAAGACTTTTGTTTGTTGGGCTCTTGCTGATTACTGATTTGATTTCATTAGTAGTAATTGGTCAGTTCAGACTTTCTGTTTCTTCTTGATTCATTCTTGGAAGACTGTATGTTTCTAGGAATTTATCCATTTCTTCCAGATTGTCCAATTTATTGGTGTGTAGTTGTCCCAACTATAGTAGTATTTTCCTAAATTTACTTGTTTTTCGGTGTTGTCTGTTGTCACTTCTCTTTCATTTCTGATTTTGTTTATTTGGGTCCTCCTTTTTCTTGATGAGTCTGGTTAAAGGTTTATCAATTTTGTTATCTTTTCAAAGAACCCAATCTTGGTTTCAGTGATTTTTTTTTTTCCTCTATTTTATTTGTGCTCTGATCATTGTGTATTCATTTTTGTTTGTCTCAAGATACCTTTTGATTTTTTTTCCTTGACCTTATTGTTGATCCATTCATTATTTAGTAGCATGTTATTTAGACTTCATGTGCTTGTATGGCATCACATTGGGGTGATCCAATGTGGGACTTTGCAGGTAGATCCTCATAGGTGACATTATTCCAAGACCTCAGAAGGTAGGCAGGTAACATCTGGAGGCTTGTCAAGATGTCACAGAGCCTTAGGCACCAGTGACAGGTTGACACCTGAATGAAGGGAGAGGAGTCTGAAAAGATCAAGGCTAGAGAAACCAGAATTTTCTAGAGGGATCAGCACATTGTTGGGCCTGGAGAGAAAGAGAGAGAGAGAGAGAGAGAGAGAGAGAGAGAGAGAGAGAGAGAGAGAGAGAGAGAGAGAGAACCAGGCACTGGAGGTCTGAGCAGGGGTTAACTCCCAGGGCAGGTGGGTCCTGGCCTCCACATGAGGGTCACAGGGCCCCAGCTGTGGAGAAGTCGTGCTGTAGAATCTCAGAACGAGGCCGTGTCCCCCGTGGCTGTGGCCTGGACTGGAAACTGACCGCCACCTCCCACTCCGAGGCCCGTCAAGGCTAGTCCAGAGGGCTCCCTTCTGAATGGTACGTGCACAAAGTCTGTTGCCTGCCTGTTTGCAGCCAGGTTGCTGGGCAGGACTGGCCATTGGAGCCACGACTCCAGGACACGCCAGGGCGTGGCCACCCCAGGCCCAGGGGACGGCGGGGGCTAGAGTTGGCTGCCTGGCCACGCTGCTGTGAGCTGCCAAGGCAGCCTCCTCGGTGCTTTCTGTTCATTGTCTCCTACCCACAGGCCTGGGGGAGTCAACTGAGTGGAAAGTCAATAAAACGAGCTGGCGTTTCTCCCCTTGGCACCCGGACAGCCTCCACAGCGTGGGAACCCCCATGCAGGAGCCTCCTCACACGTGCTCAGAGCCGAGGCGAGCCCCCACGGTCAGCTGTCCCGGAGTGTCCTGCTTGGCAAGTTCTGGCAGCTCGCTGGGTGGGGAGGGAGGTGGCAGAGCTGTGGTGACAACTTCTCTGTCGGTGAGTCCCCTCTCAGCTTCACCACTCCCCACGACAGTTGGTCTCCTCTTCCCTTCCACACAGAGTGGCCGATGAGGTGGAGACAGAACCTTGGAGTGGGAGTCAGAAGAATTCACAGTCCCGGCGTGGCCTTTGTGAGCTGGGTGGCTCTGGGTCACTAACCTCTCCCAGCCTCAGGGAGCACACCTGTAAAATGCGAGTTACATGCCTGTCTACTGCACAAGGTTTCTGGGAGACAGCAGATGTCTACCTAAACCTTTTGAGGTGCTAGGCACTGTGGCCCTATATACCCTGCTCAATGCTGTACATAACTTGCATCATCTCCTAACATACAGTATACTCATTTATTATGTCAATTTTTGTCTCCTCTGCTACAAAGAATGTTTCATGAAGAGAACACTCTTGGCACAATTTCTTCACTGTGCTTAGAGCCATATTTAGCATGTAAGAGATACTCAAAATTATTTGCCAAATGAATGAATGAGTGAATGAATGAATAGGTATTCCACTGAGTCCTCAGATCAACCCTATGAGATGAGTATCACTAGCATCTCCATTGTACAAATGAGAAACCTGAAGAAAATCGTGTTCCTAAAGTTCTAGAAAAGTGTCTGGTGGGGCTGACCGTCAAATGAGGCAGTTTAACTCCAGAGTCTGAACCACTCAGCTTTCTAAATGAAGTGATGTCTGTGGAAGTGTAGGGTGAATTGTTCAGGGCTGTGTGAATGTAAGTTGCTATCACAGTAATTGCACCTTTCAGGGACTTGATCTAAAAATAAACTCCACTTTGCACAGCGTCTTACAGCCTCTTCCCTCAGCCTTCCTTCTCCCCTCGTTTTAGGGAGCATGGCCAATTGTCAGCTTTTTGCTGGTATTTATTTTGTATAGTACCCATCGCCAGCCTTTAATCTAAAGCTGGTTTCCCCAGACCAGTCAGCACATTTCTCTGCCACCTTCAGCTGGCGGGAGGGCGCCAGGGAGGTTACAACATTTTATTACCATTTTGAGGCAGACTTTGTTAGAGAATGAAATCCTGTGAGACACGCGTTACACTCCAAAGCCGAAGAGATGTCTGAGGTGTATTTTGCTCAGCTACTTCCCCGAGTCTCATTATCCTTGTTACCAGAAAATTAATTGTCAGTCTTTAAAGTGGTTTTACACACAGTCCATACTTACTTACGCGTTTCCGTCCATTAACTCCCACTTTGGTCTCGTCCTCGATTCTATCTCCAGAGGCTCCCACTTGACTGCACCTTCCTTTGCGTCTGCGGGGACTGGGGTCCCCTCCCTGCCTCTGGCTTTCTCTGAGTCACAGAGCACAACATTCTTCTTCATTGCCAGGGCATGGATGTCCTGAGTTGGGAACTGGGGGGGGGGGGGGTTTGAGGAAGGAGGGCGTGGGTGATTGATGAGGGACATGGAAGAACAAACGCAGGAAGGAGAAAAGCCAGGGTGCGTGTCTCCCTCCCCACCCAAGTTCTCGGTGAAGCAGCTGGTTTCCCTCTGCTCCTGAGCAAGGCCTTTAAGATCGTTGCTGCTCCTTGGTGGTCAGAGAACAAGACACTCAACTGGGTGGGGTAGAGGTGGGGTTTCCACCCTCCTGACAGGGCTGGGGTGCTTGCCTACATTTACCTGGGAGCAGGTGTTCATCTGGGCCAGTCCTGAGGGGTGCTCAGCATCAGACACCAAGGGGCGGGTGGTGGAAGGAAAAGGCTGGGCTGCCGGGTCAGCCTGGCTTTGATGCCACGTGTGTGTCATCGGTCATTGAACATCTCTGAGCCTCAGTTTCCCCATCTGTAAAGCCACACTTCTCAGGGTTGTTGTGATGGAAAAAGGTTTATTTGCCGACATTGCCCTTAGAAGGAGAAAGCTGGCTTGTTGGGGAAATATTTTGTTCTGTGCTTTGGGATAGAAGCTGAAATGGAAGGGGACGTGGGCTTGGCTGGAATGTGCCCCATAAGCCTGGGGAGGGTGGATACCTTGTACTTGGGACTCTTACAGGCCAAGGAATTGGGCTTTGGAGCAGGACAAACAGGATATTCGTGGGCTAGGGAGTTACAATGGACATCTTGTAACTTTTTTACCCCCTCATCAGCATCATTCTTATTTAGGAGTGAAAGGGAAACAGGGTCAAATGAAGAGTCTTGCTCCATCAAGGTCACATAGCACCAATGGTGACAAAGCTGGTTTTAAATTCCCTGTCGCCTGCTTCCAACCCATGGCTGCACTCTCTGAGCCAGGCCACCTGTCTGTCATGAAAGGCCTGTGGTCTCAGGTAACAGAGGAGGAATTTAATCTCAAGGGGTTGCACAATCTGCCCAAGGTCAGACCTGGGCTTCATGCAGGGTGCTTCGAATGGGCGGGGGATGCCAGCCAGGTCAGGACACTGGCTGTACCTTCAGGGCTGTGGGAGCTGTTTTCCTTTCAGACAAATGACTTCACTTACCTGGGATGATCACCCCTACTAATCCTGTCTGCTAATTGCACTGAAGTTTCCCCTCTATGCAAGTGGATTAGGCTTAATGTGACAGGACTGGGCACAGGACCCAGGAGTCCTGCCCCGCCCCCTGCCTTGACTTCAGGGCTGCACCTGTTTTGTTCTTGCGAAGGGAGCCCAGTTTCATCTGGTCACACTTCAAAGCATAATCTCACGTAGGAAGCTAAATTTAGCTTTCATCAAATAATTGCTGAACGTTAAATCATCAAACGATCAGTACCAACTTCAATTATTGATGATAAAGGAAGAATGCTCTAGGAAAAGAGGAATCCGTTACCTAATTGAATGCTCATCGAGGTTTTAAAAATGAGTCCTGTGTGCGTATGATTGTCTTCTTATTTCAGAAAGCTTAGCGCCTATATCCAATGTCCTTTAAGGAGCCGTGGACACCCCACTGGCTATGGAGATAGAGGATGACCCCAGACAGTTATGGGAGGAGCTGAGTGGAGTGCGGGTCAGAGTAAGAGGCTAGTGAGGGGATGGGTATCTTCTCATGCTTCTAGATCAGGATTTTTCTATAGATCAGCATTTCTCTATTCAAATTATACTGCCAAATGGTCCTCAATAAAATTCTTTTTTTTTTTTTTTAAGATTTATTTTATTGTTTGAGAGAAGGTGCGAGCGTGCGTGCACATGCGACAGAGAGAAAGAAAGGGGGGAAGACCCCCAGCAGTCTTCACAGCTGTATACCATTAGTTGTGACATAGTTTCATTCCACACTAGTGGATGAGGGGCCCCACGGGGCAGGAACTGAACCAGGGGCCCCCTGCATGGGAGGCGAGAACCCTCACTGCCATGCTCAGGGGTTACCATTTGCGCCGTGGTCCAGCACACGGGTCTGCACAGGCCGGGGCTGGAACTCAATTCCTGGACCTCATGGTTGCAGGGCAAGCACTCAACTTGTCGAGCTATCCTGGCATCCCTGAAATTCTTTACATAGGGCAAGGGGAACGAGGAAAAGAGGGCAAAAGGGGAGGGAGGGTGCTCCCCTAACAGCTTTCTTTAAAAAGGAATTGAACAACAGAGAGGAGGTCTAGGGTGGCAAGGCTTGGGCTTGCTGACATAAACCATTTTAGATGACTCTGAGGATAAGTTTCTAAAGAATGGAAGATTTGCGGTAGCACTAGACATTGATGTGAATGACATAGTGACTCTCAAATTTCCACGGGCTAACCTCAGCCTCTTTGTCATTAAGACAGAAATTAGCCTACTTAAGCCTGGGCTCTGTCCAGGAAGCTGGACACACGATTTCACCACTCTGAGCACTGGGACACGAACCCTTAATAATCAAGTTGTGGCCATCCAGCCTAAGAAGATGACAGAAGGATTTGTCAGGAATGGCTGAGCTCACTCTCTGCACTGAGCATTTGTATGCACAGCAGTGTACGGAAGCCCGCACATAGCTCTGCCCATCTGTCCCCACCTCTGGTGTTCAGTGACATCCTTGCATGAAACTGGCCACACTGAGTACTTCCACCATGGAAATCTACAAACCATGCAGGGCTTTCCCTTTGCTGGAGAGCTGGTTTAAAAACTTTTACTAGCAAAACAAGACTGGCTGCAACCGGAAACACTGGCCACACCCAATGCTGACTTGATGTGGAACAAACAGGACCTCTCATTCATGGTTGGTGGAAATGTAAAATGGTACAGACACTGTGGAAGACAGTTTGGCAGTTTCTTACAAAGCTAGATACCATCTTACCATGGGATCTAGCAATCGCGCTCCTGTCATTTACCCAGATGAACTGAAAACATGTCCACACAAAAACCTACACATAAAGGTTTATGGCAGATTTATTCAGAATTGCCAAAACTTGGAATCAACCAAGATGTCTTTCAATGAGTGAGTGGATGAACAAACTGTGGGATATAAAGTTTGGAATACATACAATAGAATATATTCAGTGATAAAAAGAAATGAGCTATCAAGCCATCCAAAGACATGGTAGAAACTTTAAATGCATATCATTCAGTGAGAAAAGCCAGTCTGAAAAGTGTACTTACAGCGTGATTCCAATTGTATGACATTCTGGAAAAGGCAAAACGTTTGGAAAGTATGAACATCAGTGATTGTCGGGGGCTGGGGGAAGGTAAAGAGATTTGAATAGATCATGCACAGGGGATTTTTAGGGCAGTGAAACTATTCTGTCTGATACAGAAATGGAGTATGCATGTTATGATAAACTTGTCAAAATCCATAGAACTGTATAACACAGAGAATTAACCCTAATGTAAACTATGGATTTTAGTCAGTGTATCAATGACTGGGTCATTGGTCTCACCCTACTGCAACCTCATCACAGGAATGCAAGGTGTTAATAGTAATAGGAGAAAATGTAGATGGTTGAGGGGAAAGGGAGTATTTGGGAGCTTTCTATATACTCTCCTCAAATTTTTCTATAAACTTAAAATTGCTCTCAAAATGTCTATTCATTATAAAAATTCACTAGTTTATCACAGTATATAGTAAGGACTTATTGAACAAACTGCGAACATTGGATGCAAGCAGATGTTCTTTTATAGGATACTATTACCTTCGCCTGAAACTCTTTTCTCTCTTCTCGTGGGTATTGTTGGTAGACTTTCTACCTTTCTTGATCCCTCTCAAGTATTAAGACATCTTGTTCTGGAGGTATGACAACATTAAGCCCATTGAATTTATTCAAGCTTCAGTGTCTGGCCTGATTCAAATCTGTCCCTTTCCCCAGCGTGGGCCTGTCTCAGACCGAGGGAGACCTGCGGTGAGGAAGGAGGGATGTGGGTGGTTTCCTTGATGGTTTACTTCCTGTCCCTTCCCCTCCTTCTCTGGAGCTGGAGGAGGAAAAGCGGGAGCAGTTAGGGCACAGTCATAACCTGCTTGGGTGGGCGCTGCGGGCCAGAGCTCCACATGCACACACACACACACACACACACACACACACACACACACACACACACACACTCATCATCCTCTCCACTGAGCAGTCCTGGGAACAGGAAGCAGATTTAGTGCTCAGACCTTAGTTTCTAAACACCATTTCCCACTAAACGGAGTCAGGATTCCATGGAGAAATGATTAACTCCATTTATGGGGCAGGCAAGGGACAAAATGACCCTGGACTATTTTGTTGTGCTAGAAAGTAAGGGAGTGGGGAAGCTGGGATGGCTCAGTGGGTTAAGCGCTCACTTTGCAGTCCCGGGGGCAGAGGATCGAATCCAGGCCCCTGCCTGTGCAGACCCATATGCTGAGCTGGGGAGTGCCCCCAGTTCGGTTCTCACTGGGGTGAGACCCCGGCCCAGTTCCTGCCCTGTGCAGCCCCGTGCCCACCTGTGTAATGAAACTATGTGGAAAAACCAATGATGTGCAACTATGGAGACTGTTCTGGGCCCTCCCCCTTCTCTCTGTCTCTGTCTCTGTCTCTCTGTCTCTGTCAAAAACAATAAAAATAAATCTTAAAAAAAAAAAAAGAAAGTAAGGGAGTGCTCAAAGGATGATGGAGGCAGAAAGGGACTTGGAAGCCAGCCTGAAGGGGCTCCCCATGACCAAGTCTGGTATAATTTAAACATGAAAATGAATGATGTTAGTAACTAATTATATTCCATTGAATAAAATAAAATCCATGAGTCTGTACTGATGTAAATATGTAGGTGAATAAATAAAGAGAAGAGAAAGCTCTCCATACAATGGAATGTCAACTGATAGGTAAGACTTACAAAGAATGATGAAATTACAAAATCACCATTTGGCAACCATTGTAGTAGTTAATTCAGCCAAGAAATATCAAGGAATATTAAAACTAGTGGGTGAAAGTTTGAGGAGGATTGGAGTATTTTTCTCAGTCTCAAACAGTCTCACACCTACAAAGAGAAAAAGGGCAAGCTTCGAGTGGCGAAACCTTACTAACACCATCTTAATCCAGTGGTCAAACTTAATGTCAGGTATAATAAAGCAAACTGCTTTATTTTCACATTGCATTGTTATTTATTATGCAGGTCCTTGTTTGTAGAAAATAAACACCGAGATGTGAGTGCTGTTCTTGGAACTAAACTGATCAATGTTTGACTCAGTTGCTTCCTGGTTCTAGAGTTGCAGGATCTCCGGCCCTTAAGAAGGCCTGGTCCTTCCCTTCTGTATGAAAGTTTCTCTAAGGGTCTGTGGGAGCAAGTCCAGGTTCTCTAGGTGTGGATGTCAAGACCAATTTGAAGAACAATCTGAGAGTGGGAAGTAAAGCAACTGAACTTTGTCCTAGGCCTGGGACTTCCCCTACTTTTGCTGAAGTGTTGAAACCAGGAAACTTACTAACGATATCTATGTCATATCAATACATTAATATTAAGATCTTGTGCGGAGGCTGCATGGAGTTAGTTTTGGGAATTTCCTGTTGCCGTAGACACCATCCCCAGAAGGATTTGGCCATGGGTTAGAAGGCTATTGAAGCTACAGTCTGTGCAAGTAAACATTTAGCAATCAGAGCCTTGCTTCTCAAAGCTGTATAAGATCTAGCTCTATCTGTTCGGTGTTTATAAATTTCTTTATAATAGTTTATAAAGATTAAACTAGCGTCAAGTACAATAAGCTGGGATTTGTTGAAAACTGGCAATCTTCACGTGGGGGAGGCAGTAAAGAGATGACTCCTGCTCTTTTATGCTCAGTGCCCTGTACCCACACAGCTTTCTCAGAATTCACTGCTAATGAGCCTCCCCATAATAGGTGAGTAAGCAAGCAGTGACCTCACTCATGAGATTCCACCCCTTCCCTTGATTTTCTTCCTGTTTAACTCCAGGCCATTCAAACCGGACCCTAAATTGGGTGGCCCGTCCTGGAACTGGTTATCTCCCAAATTATCCACAGAAAATTACTATCCCATCTTCTGCAGGGGCCTCTCCCCATGCCTACCTACCCCTCCCCTTCCTTCACACTACCCTTCAGTCATATTCCCTGCCTCTCCTCTATGAATAGCAATGAAATGCTGCCTCCTAAAACATGTTTTAGGTCCCCTCATGCTTCCTTGTACTCTCTTCAATGGCAAGAGCCACTCTCTGAATTTTTTTTCACTAGATGGAACTTGGGAGATCACTTGGGGGCCACATTCAGATCCTCTAAGTGAGCTGTTATTTTTTGACAGCGGGAGCCAGAGCTCTCAGACCGGTGTTCCCTGCACTACATCCCATCACCCTCACCCAGGGCAACTGCTCCTTCCAGGGGTGCCCAGCTGGGGGCGTACCCTGTACACCAAGCTTGTCCAACCTGCGGCCCATGGGCTGCATGTGGCCCGGGACGGCTTTGAATGAAGCCCAACCCAGATTTGTAAACCGTCTTAAAACAGTATGATTTTTTTTTGCAATTTTTATTTTATAGCTCATCAGATAGCATTAGTATTAGTATATTTTATATGTGGCCCAAGATAATAATTCTTCTTCCAATGGGACCCAGGGAAGCCAAAAAGGTTGGACACCCCTGGTCTACACTGTTTTCACTTGCAGTTTTAGAGGGCTTACTCTATTCAATAACTATGACAAATGCAAATGGCAACTTAGCAAATCTCATGTCAAAAGTCCCTCTGCATGAATAGAAAGAGATGATGGTGAGAGGGACAGACAAGAGAAGAGCATAGTGTCTCAGGGCTGGAGAATACACTTTACTAATGGAGAGGACCAAGAGCCAAAAGAGCTAAATTGGGGGATTGTGCATCTCCCTGGCTAGAAACCACCTTCTAACCTGCCTCCTCAGCCCCATTGCCCTATAAAAATTGATTGGGGGTAAAATCCTGGGAAACAGCCCAGGTGTACTTGGGGAACGACACTTTTCATGACATAATGATTTTGGATACAATCCCATGAAGTTGATGCCCTGTGGCTGTTTTTCCCATTAAGGCATTTCACAATTCAAGATCTCCTCTTTGGGCGAAAGAGAAACTTGGTTATGGGGGCCTGAGTGGGGAGATGGATGAGAACTGAATTTGTCTTCTTTCAGCACCTAGGTATATGAAAGTTCTTCCTTAATATAGCTGTTCCTTGAGTCAACACTAGGAGGTCTTTGGCTGGGCCCTTCTGTTCTTAGCATTCCTGTGCTCTAAGCAAATCAGTTCTGGATGGAATACAAGAAAAGTGTCTTATGGAAAATAGAACCTAAGTGGCTGGTTTAATAATAGCATGGCAGTAGCTGTGGCAGCAACTGTTCTAATAGAAGAATGGCAAAGCCCAAAGTCACCGAGAGGACTTTATTCCTATTATAGTTTAGGTGACTCTGTGCTTTGGGGCAAAAGGCAAACCTGTAATCTATGACCAAGGTGTCTCCCCTACAATGTGTGGTGGTCGCAGGGGTGTGGGACTCAAGAGTTCTATGCTTTGAGCTCTGGATCAGACTCAGATGCTTCTTCATGGTTGACTCAGCTAGGCACACTCCACAGTGCCAGGGGACTGTCCCTGACTTGCAGAGCGTCCTATTGAAAGGAGAGGTGAACAACCTGCAAAGGGCTGGAGGCAGGAAACAGAAGGATGATGTCAACCGAGGTCATAACAATCGCACATTGTGCTTCACTCATGCTTTATAGTTGACAGAGGGCTTGTGCATTACTTCATCCACCGAAAACCTGGGAGGCAAGCAGGATGGATACCCCATCTCCAATTTGCGGACACAAAATGCAAGGTTCACTGTAGTTAAGAGGTCTGTCCAAAGCCACAGAGCACACAAGTGGCAGAGCCTGGGCTGGCACTCAGAACCCTGGACCCCATGTTCAGTGGGGCTACCAAATGCAAGCAGAATATGCTGGCACATGAGGGTTGTTAACAGGCTTGCCTGTCTAGGAATCTTTACCTCCACTGTCTTTTCTTGGAGGCCAGTATTCCCACCAGGGACTCAGGCATTGTCTCCAGTGAAGTCACAACTAGAGGCAAAATGCAGGTAGGAGAGAGCATGAATTTCGTAAGTCTTTCACCCATGGCAATACCATAGACAGTGTCTCCGTGACTTTTATGTGGTGTTGTGGTGGCAGGATGTGCCGGAGGTACAAACATGTACAGGATTAGACCTCAGCTTCTTGATTCGTCATTATATGGTCTTAGAGCTGCAGAGAAGTCTTGTGTGGTCCCCTGTTCTTTGGCTAACTTGTCTACTTGTTTCATGGATACACCTTCAGTCTCAGTTTCAAGCCTTTGTTCAAGCCCTTCTGTTTGTCTCACTTGCCACAGGCTTCTTTGTTTTGAGGAGGATGACAGTGCTCTGTAATCCATAACATAGCTTCTCATAATCCCATCTTTGACTCTTCTGAAGCTCTTAATGCAGTTCCTGACACACAGATAACTATGTGAGGGAAGCTTGGATGGGACTTATGGAAAAGTTCCATTCACTTTGGTGCAATCAATTACTTTAGTAGCCTCAGGGTATTGGTGGCTTCCTTAGGGGTGGGCAAATGTTTCGGGTGACAGAGTCAAATTCTGCTAATGATGAAGAATGATTGTATCAGGTCTTTCAATTCTAGGGGGAATTTTTGAATTGTTCACTCCACTTTTCCTACACCTGAAACACACGATTCTGCGCTATAGCCTGGAGCCATCTTGCCATTTGGGAAGCACCCAACTCATGGTGGATCCAGTGGTTGATAGAAGAGGAATTTAGGCAAGATATTGCCTGTGATGCTTACAAGCGAGTTGGCATCAAATGTCAAGTTGCCATTTCCCTTCCCCTCCTTCTTCTTGCCCTTCTCTTAATTGAGAAGGAAGACTTTTTATTCAGCATGACAAATGATGAAGTGTTGACACCATTTTCTAAGCTGTTGGCTCCCAATCCTAGTCCACAACCCACAGGCTAACTAGACAAGAATTCACTGGGAGAATTTACGAACACAACTTCCCCAGCCCCACCTGCAGATTCCAATTTGGTGATTCTGGGATGTACTCAGGACACTGTGTTTTTCCTAAGCTCTCCAGTTGATCCCTTGCTTCACCAGGCTTGCGAGGCACAGGCCTAAGACTTAGACTCTGAGCAGCTCTCAGGGTCCCGCACAAACCTCCCCCTCCCCCTACAAGGGGGTGCCAGGGGAGCATTAGATGATGGTGCTGATGCTGAGAAGAGAGTGTCATTCCCCCTGTTTAGTGGACACCTTCTCTGATGAGCAAGAAGCACGGGCCCGGGCCATTGGTTCAGCATCTTTTAGGATATAATCATTTTCCCTGCACTCAGACCTCCCATACCCCTGGAAGAAGCAAGATTCCCCTAAGGAAGACTGCCATGTATTGAAATCCACAAATGCACACTGGTATCTCCAACTCCAACCCTGAACCACAAAGTTCATCCTAGCTTTCCTCTTGTACTGATAGAGAAAGGTGTGACTCCCATTATCTTCAACATATTTAATTATTTGGGGTCCTCTGCACTAACCAATCTCCCATCAGCACCGCCACTTTCCCCACATGCATGCCCTCTGTGCCCCACACGGCCTTGTCTCGTGCCTCGTGCTGGCTTGGTCCACTGTGAGAAACCCCTCCTTTCTCTGCCTAGGCCTGAGCATTCCACACTGGCCCACCCCTGTGTGAAAGCGTTGCTTAGGTGCTGAGCTTGGGCTCCCAGCTGGACAGCCCCCTGTTTTGGACTCGAACACTTCTGAGCCAAGAAGCCCCAACATGGATACTCTCTACCATGCTTGGGCTCTGACACCCCACGCTAAGCTGTCACACCCCCACTCTCTGACATGGAAGCCTATCTTGCTCAGCCCCAGTAATGGGTTTAGAACTAAATTATTCAGGAAGAGAAGTGAAAGAGAGAGGAAAAGAGTGACCCCAAACTTTTGATGACAGTGAGTGCTGTGATGAGTAGGGTAGTTTTCACAGAGTTTCTATCCTAGAGAGTCAACCTGTGAGAAGGTAGAGGCAACAGAGTGTAGTAACTGAAGAGCCCAGCGCTGGAATCACTTAGACTCTGGCTCTGACCTCTTGGTTGGTGACCTTTAGTATCTCAGTGACCTTTAGTGTCTAAGTTACCTTGTCTATCCAATGAGGATCATGACGGTCGTGGCCCCTCAGGGCTGTATGCGGGTTAAGTTGGTTAATTCACCAAAAGGGCTCAGTTGGCAGAGTGTGGCACAAGGGAAGAACACAATACGAGTGCTCTCAGCAAGGACACCCCCTCCTGGGCAGTGTGGAGTCAGGGGCGTGTGGCTTGAGACACAGCTGCATGAGCAGCGGTGCAAGCCCATGCCAGTTGCATCAGCCCTTGAACCCCAGCTTTCCTCCCTGTGAAACGAGGGGCTGGCTGGCCTTGAGGAATCGTTCTGGCTCTGACATTATACTCTGCTATCACTGAACTCCTTGAGAAACCAGGAGGCAGGGGTGGTGAATTAGCACATTGGAATTCAGGCTGCTTGCAAGGTGGGCACTGGGCAGTGTCTCTGACGATGGTTTCAGGAGAGGTACCAGAGTGAGAGGACCACACAGATGATGAGAACAATGAGTCCTCATACTTCCTTGTAGTGCGCCGCAGTTTGCAAGCATTCTACACACATGAGCTCACGTAATCCCTATAACAGCTACATGAGGGAAGCACTTTGCAGATGAAATGCTGGAGTTGGAAGAGGCTAAGTGACATTACTCATCGGTAGCAGAAGGAGTAGGGTTGGGACACAGACCTTCTAGAGCTCCTGACATGGGCTTGTCCCCTTGGACGCACAGGCTAGCGGCATGGCTTTTCCAAGAGGTGACTCGGGGTCTGCTCCCATTAAACTTGGCAGCTCCAGCTGACAGCCTCCTCTCACCCATAAGACTTCGCAGCTGCACAAGTGCTTGACATATTTTTTCCAGTGCAAACACGTCTACCTTGCTAGGGCTTAAATTCTAATTTGAGAAAACAAAGGAGACAAACGAGTCAACAACAGAACTTTGTCATTAGGATAATCACCAAAGGGCACTGAGGGAGAAGGGCAAATCACGCACTGGGGCGGGGGTAGTCAGACCGGTTTAATCTAGAGGAACTTCCTGCAGGAGGTGGTACGATTGATTTGATTTAAAAGCCAGAAACCTGTAGTGGGTGAGGCTGGAGGAGCCAAGCCCCCCAGGGAGTTCGCTCGGATGTCCTGACCCTTCTATCTCACCTCTTTCGGGTCTGATCGTCCTGCTCAGGCAAACTGAGGCACAGTTCAGTGGCAAAAGCCAGAAGGAGGTCTCAGGATATTTCATATTTCTAAGCAGAGGCCCAGAGAGACACAGTGCCGCTCCCCCACCCCATCACGAATCTTGCTCAACCTCTTTTGCAAAACGGGATTTCAGCAACTAGAGAGGAGATGTGAGGAGTGCTTGCCTACTCCCCAAGCCTTCTGAAAGAAAGAGGCAGTGTTTTTGCGGGGTTCTCGGGGAGGTGCCTGCCACAGCACCGTGCACTCCCATTCATGCCCTGAACCTGGGGGCTGGACCCGACTGCCAAGTGTCACTGCCACACATTAATGAGCTTCAGGAGGAGCGTGTCTCAGCAGGTGGCGGACAGGGGCCAAGTGCCTCTAGGTTATAATGCAATAGATGATGGCAGACCAATTAATTTTTTACAACGGGAGAAATAGCTATAAGATTAACAAGCATTAATTATTTATTGAATTGCTGCAATAAAAGGGGGGGGTGGGGAGGGTTTTCCCTGTATGAGGAAATTAATCTCTTCCATCATCTCAGCTCTTGTTTGCTAGCTGCCTTGGCTTGGAGGTCATGTAATCATCTTCAGGCAATGGGTGAGATCATTTAGAAAGCAGGGAGTAACTTTTAACAGTCTCTTTTGGGGTTGTCAAAAAATGGTTAGAAATCTAGGGGTGTCTGCCTTTCTTTCAATCTTTCTAGCCGTTGTATAGGAAGAGCGAGCTGTAGAACCTAACCTCCTTCCCAGGCCTGCAGTTCTGATCCCCAAAGAGGCAAGCTGAGACACACGCCTGCACATCGCCGGGGCGCCTGGGTTCAGGGCGCCAAGGACAACCTGCTAGTAGGAGGCTGCCTTGGGATAGCTTGATCATTCATTCATTCATTCATTCATATTTTGAGGTGCCTCTTCCGTGCGATCTGCAGTATCGTTTCTAAGGAGACTGTATCTTACACTAGGTTTCTAAAATATCCCTCTTTGCTGGAGGAAATCACTGAGGTAAATGGAGTCCGGTCAGTGAGCTGGGTCTCTGCCTTTTGGTGGGATGGCTCAGTGAGTGAGGATTCAGGGTGACGAGATGGAGGAAAAACTGAATTGCTTGGCTTGTCCCTCTTCGCTGCCATTTCTGGCCCCCTTCAAAACTGAGCTCCAAGTTCTTCACTCTAAATGTCTCCTGACTCTATTCTGCTAGCTCCAGCCCCCTTGGCATGTTTTGCTCAGGCCTCCTTTGTCTCTTGCTTGGACTATGGCAACAATGTACCTATAGCTTCCTGCCTCTCTGTGGTTCTTTTCTAGTCCTCTTCCTAAAATGCTATCAGAGATCATCTTGGAAAGAAGTCTGAGGGTCTCATACACTCCGTTTAAACTCCTTCCGCACCGCCCCCCCCCCCACATTCCCCTCCCTCCCTCCCTAGCTGACCCCTATTGCTCCCCATCCACTGGGAACCTTTCAGCTCTTCCTTCTGTGCTCTCTGTTGCTCTGTCCCACAGGCTCTCAGATCCCCACGGAAGCACTGTGCTTCCCACTCTGGGCCTCAGCACCTCTTCAGAGGCTTCTTCTCCCCACCTGTGAGAACACCTACTCCTCCACTTCATTTTCTGGAATTCTTCCTTTTCTCTCAGGACTTCCCCACGTCACTCCTCTGTGAAGCCTTCCTTGACTGCTAAGGCAGTTATGGCTATTTTACCACCTGCTTTGGTATAGCTGCCATATAACTCTTATTTCACTGTATTGTAACTATCACTCTGTCTCCCCCACCTGAACTTGAACTCTGTATGAGGAGACATAGAATTGTATTCATCTTTGTGTCCCCAGCCCATAACTAGGGCCTGACACTCGCTCACTCACTCACCCACTCATTTTTGTTGACTCTTCACTCTATGCCCCGTGTCTGTGAACCACCAAACCAGAACAACCGCACACCCAGGCCTCACGGACGGTACACAGAAGAGCAGCAGGGGATTAGAGAGTGTTGGGATGAGGCCCACAATCGGGGGGCCCAGGGTGCTGTGGGTGCACACAGGTGGGGCAGCTGGGGAAGGCACAGCTGCGGAGCTCCGAGCCCTGGCACATGAGAATCTCCCGCAGGCAGGGCGTGGTGGGCATTGCTGGCCTCCTCCGTTCACAAGGGTCTGGCCCTCTCCTGGGATGGAAGGGTATCCACAAAGCTGGTTATGAGTGTAGATGATAGCCGTCTCCTAGAAGCGAACATTGTAACAGGTCAAGTCTTTCTTTGTGGAAATGGACAGTGAAACTACGAGGCTCCAGTCAGAGCAGCCCTCCAAAGGGAGTAACAGTAACACGACTTGGTATCCCTTAGCCATAGGTTCAACTCCCACGTAGGGAGAAATTTGGTTCTTGAACCCACCCATCCTGCAAATAATCCCTCTGACCACCAGGCGGCATGGTTGAGACAGGCCTTGCACAAGCACTTGCCTCGTAGACCAACCTTGCAGTGTGTGTGTGCACTTCTGTCGTGCCTGGAGAAGCCAACATGTCTCCAGGGCTCAAGGCCACCTTGAGGGCACATGGTGGCTCCCACAGGGAGGGAGCCCTGCTCCTTCGGCTGGGGTAGTCCTAGTGTCCTAGAGCGCGCTGTTAGTGGGGTGACCCTGCCTGTCCCCAGGGATTTTGCATTTAGCCCCATTACCTCCCCCAGGGAGCTGCTGCCACACAGCTTTCCCAGCATTTAGGCTGCATCTGAAAGTGCAAAGTGAGATAGAGAATCCATACCCGAAAAGCAGAACTACAGCGGGTGCTGTGGGGGAAGCCGGATGGCTCAGTGGGGTGAGCGCTCATCTTGCAGCCCCGAGGTCCAAGGATCATATCCTAGCCCCAGCCTGTGTGGAACCATGTGCTAAACTGGGGTGTGGCCCCAGTTTGGTTTTCACCTGGGTGAGCTCCCCATGGGGGAGGCATCCCCCCCCCCGCCCGGTTTCTGCCCTGTGCAGCCCCCCGCCCACCTGTGGAATGAAACTATGTGGAAAGCTAATGACATACAACTGTGGAGACTGCTCTGAGCCACCCCCCTTCTCTCTGTCCCTCTCTCTGACAAAAAAGCAATAAAAATAAATCTTTAAAAAAAAAAAAATCTTGTCCATAGTCCCAAGCCCTCGCCTCCAGGAGTTTATAGGCCAAAATATCTTCTTTATATTCCTGTCCCTCCCTGGGCCCCTCTCCCTGTGCCTGTGGCTGCTACACACTGTCACAATGAGGTGGTGATTCTCACAAGACTTGAGTGGAGCCCCGGATCAGCCACTGAATTGGCTGTGTGGTCTTGAGGAAGTTATTTGGCTTCTCTGAACCTCAGTTTTCTCATCTGTGGGATGAGAAAGATAAAACCATCCTGCAAGATTGTTCTGAGACTGTCTTGAGAAAATGCACATAAAAACATTTGGAGAGCCATTAAAAGCGGTGCATGTGTGAGACGTGACACCACGCTTCTCAGGAAAGAGGCCAGCAGGCCAGCCACACAGCCCCATCAGCACCCCATGCCTTCCCTGTCCTTTCCTCTGCGCCTGCTCCGTACCTATTCTATGCTTCAGTCTTTAGATTCTTGTGCCTTCGATGATTTATTCTCGTAATAACTGCATATGGAGTGCCCTGGAGGAGGAAGCCTGGTATATTAGAAAGAACATGAATTTGAACTTGGCCCTACTGGCCATGACTCTAGGCAAGTCCCCTGGCTTCTTGGAGCTTCGGTTTCCTAATGTATGAAATGCAGATACATTCCAGAGTCATCGGCAGGACGATGAGAGAGAATGTGTGTTCAAACCAAGGCCCAGTACTTAATGCAATTCCCTTCCCTGGCCGGCTTGCTGTTAATCAGAGAAACTCACCCAGAATCTGGCCTGACAATTGTTGACTGAATCTATGACTGAGCCACCAATGCCATCTTCAAAAGGAGTGAGGAAAGGGGTCTCTCCCAAGCCCTGTGACAAGGCCACCGGGGGCTCAGCATCCTGGAACCAGGGGAAGCTTCTTGGGGTTAAGTTATCTTCCAGAATGGATCCTTCCCTCATCTGTTCCCTTATTGTTCTAGTTGTCCGTTGTGGGGAGAGATGTGTTATCTTTTAAGCTTTTTCTCTGCAGCTTTGATGGGTTTTAGAATCACTATTAAATGTCTAGGCTTGTATTAGCATTTATTTATCCTGCTTGGAAGTTGGTGTATTTCTTCAATATAGGGTCTCATGTCCTTCTTTCATTCTGGAAAACTGTCTGTTGTAATCTCTTTGAATATTTTCTCTCTTTCTTTCTTCTCTGCTTTATCCTTTTGTAGCTCTATTTTATGCTTCTTGAATGCCTAAGAGATGTATGTTGTACCTGTTCATTCTATTCTCCATATTTCAACTGGCTTTTTGTGTTTCTATTCTTTTGCTTCACTCCTTGTCTCTATTGCATCTCTTTAGCTATTTGTTTAATTTCAACGATCCTTCAGTTTACTAAATGTCTTTAGCTGTGACTAATTGACTGTGGATTTAAAAAATCTCAGGTACACAGCGTCAGATTGACATTAATCCTTTTTTTTTTATCGTATATCTTTTATCGTTTGTTAATGCATGGCCTCTTTTGTTAGTTTATATGTGATCGGTTCATTAGTAACATAAAATAAAGGGACTAGAATGTTAACAATAACATGTATCTATCTGCTTCTTCCTCATCTTACCCCAATACTTTCTTTCATCCAAGTAACCACTGCCCTGAGCTTTGTGATTATTATTCCCCCAGTGCAAAACTTGAAAAAATCATAATTTAAGAATATATATAGTTCTCAAAATACACTGTTCAGTTTTTGTTTTTTAACTTTAAAAAATGTTGTAGCTTAGGGGAAGCCGGGATGGCTCAGTGGGCTAAGCACTCACTTTGTAGCCCCGGGGACCAAGGATCAAATCCCGGTCTGGCCTGTGTGGACCCATGTGCTGAACCGGGCAGTTCCCCCAGTTTAGTTCTCACTGGGGTGAGACCCTGGCCCAGTTCCTGCCCTGTGCAGCCCCGCACCCACCTGTGGAATGAAACTACATGGAAAAACCAATTATGGGCAACTATGGAGACTGCTCTGGGCCCTCCCCCTTCTCTCTCTCTCTCTCTCTCTGTCAAAAACAATAAAAAGAAACCTTAAAAAAATTTTGTAGTTTAATAAAAATGGTTCTATGCTGAGATAATCATCTGAGACTTATTTTTCATTCACAATTATGTTGTTAAGATTCGTGTATATTGCTACATGCAATTATAATTCATTTGTTTTGATTGCACTATAATGTTCCATTGTGTCACCATGTGACTATATCACAGTTTCTTTATCCACTCTTCTGTCAGCAAGCATTTGGACTGTTTCCAAGTTTGTGCTATTATGAACAGAACTACTATAAATATCATTATTCATGTCTCTTGACTTTATCTTGATTTTGTTCCAAGAAATGAAATTGCTAAGATATAGACTAGGTGGATGCTCAACTTTCAAAATCACATTGCACTCTTTTCCTAGGTGGTTGTACCAGACAGATCTGTTGCTGAACCTGTCGACTGGCTTTTCAATTGACAGTGCCCATGTTTTTCACTTGTGGATGTATTATGTAGTTCTGTATTGAAGTTGCTTTCACATCATCTACTGTCATTGTAGCTTTTATGTCCTCATTTATCTATCTAATCCATTTAAACATCCATCTATGAGAATCTCATTCACATTGCATAATTACCTCCCATAATTGAGGTGCTGCTAAGTCTGTATGTTGCATTTATGTGCTTAACATCCATATGTATTTCCTCACCCCATGGTTGTTTGTTTTTTCATGTGGTTTATAAACTTTGAGCTTATTGCCATCACGTTTCCCCCCCCAGGGAAATCCTGTCTACTGTGGCTTCAATGCCTCTAACTAAGTGACTTTTCAATGGCTTCTCCTGCAGTGACCGGGGTTTCTGTAGCTTAGGACCCGTGTTTATGTTACATTGATGCCTTGGTTTGGAGTTCCTATATGCATGTACAGCACACATCTAGACCCAACACCCTCACATGGCACAGGCCTGGAGCTTTGCCTTCTCATAAATGGCCTTTTTTCTTTTAACTCCATCAAAGCCTCCAAAGGATGCCAAGATTCCTTGTCACTTCCGTAGGTTGATGAATGAAATTTTCCTAGTTCCCTTTCCAGGGACTGGAAAACTCAAGTCACTAGGCTTTATCATGGGGGTTTGATTACAGTTTCCAAATTTATATATGCTCGAGACCACGCATTCTGCCCGCAGAGCCATGAAAAGCAGTCCACAGCCTCCGGGGCCTACATGCAAGCCTAAGAACTCTCTTGATTCTCATCATCATCTCAGCATCATTCTGATGCTGGCTTCCATTTCCACTCTCTTGGGGGTTGAGTTCTTTCTTTTTCTTTTTGTTAGGTTGCATTTCTATGTGTACATGAAATTAGCAGAGAAGCCCAGTCAGAATCAGCAGGCTTGTTGCTAGACATTCTGCTAAATATATATATATATATATATATATATATACACACATACACACACACACACACACATTTTTTAAGATGTATTTTATTGTTTTGACAGAGAGACAGACAGGGGGAGACAGAGAGAAGGGGGGAGGGCCCAGAGCAGGCTCCACAATTTTACGTCATTAGTTTTGAACTTAGTTCCATTCTACATAGCTGGGTATGGGACCATGCAGGGCAGGAGTGGGGCGGGGGCCTCCCACAAGGGAAGCCCATCCCAGTTTAGCATATGGGTCTGTACGGGCTGGGACTGGGACTTGATCCTCAGGCCCTGGGGCTGCAAGGCAAGCACTCAACCCACTGAGCCATCCCAGCATTCCCTTGATATATTTTTATTAGAGCATTCATGTTGTTTTTCTTTGGGACTTTGTTAATTAATTCAGGTCTCACACTAAGGGCAAACTTCTTGAGGGCAGGTACATTGTATTCATCTTTGTCTCTTGCGCATACTCAACTTCAGTATAAACGTATTAACACGTAAGACACATTTGAAAACGATTGGGACATACAGACACATGATGCATGAACAAGTTAATGAATGAATGCCACCGGGTTTCATCATCTTAATATTCCAAATTCACTTTCCAATAAAACTCCTTTTTTACATTTTCTGCCAAGATTTCCCTGGGTCTAGAAAGGCAGAGACATTTCCCAAGGGCATAGCAGATCAGTCGCAGAGGGCCAGAGAATTTGGGAATCCCTTGCCCTGGACGGCTGACAACCTGCTGTGTCTGTTCCCCAGGGAGTGTGCGAGGACAGGACAGCAGCCACACGGAGGCAGTGTGCTGTGCAGCTCACAGGCTTTGCCACACGCATTTGTTTGTTTCAGACAGAATGAGCCAGGGCTTGTGAAATTTCCCGAGTGACAGCACCTTCAAGAAAGTGGCAGAACATAGGCCGTTTTGTGCAAACTCTCCCACTCTCAGTGCTGCCAGGGCGGGTCCTGCTCCATCGGAAATAGGCCTGCTCTTTTGTTCATGAGCGGGGATCCATAACGATACGGAGTTTATGTTCTAAGTCAGCACGTGCACGCACACATACATATGCGTGCGTGGGGGATGTGGGGGTTACTACCTCTGTCCTTGGGAAAGGAAAATCAGCCCTCCATGCACAACGCTGCCTCAGCACTCGCTGATCATACTGAAGCTACTCCTATGTCTGCCTCCCCTACTAAATTGTGAGCTTCTAGGAGGTAGCACTGTGTCTTCATCATCTTTGCACTGTCTGTGCTAACATAGTAAATGTTGGCTGAATCAGATGATCAACAGTCAAGCATGTGGGGATGCTGGGGTAGCTCAGCGGCTGAGCACTTGCCTCTCCATCGCGAGGTCTGGGGACTGAATCCTGGCCCTTGCCTGTGCAACCCCGTATGCTGAACTGCGGCACAACCAGTAAGTGCCGGGGTGATGGTACAGGTTCTCACTTCCCACGCGGGAGGCCCCTGGTTAGGTTCCTGCCCTGTGTGGAATTACACCATGTCATAGCTCATGAAGTACAGCTCTGGAGACTGCTCTGTGTCCTCCTCTTGATTCTCTTTCTCTGTCACCGCTCAAATAATAAAAATAAATCTTAAAAAGCAAAACAAACAAATAAAAACGAAACAAAGCCGAAGCTGGGACAAGATGCCCCAAACAGCCTGGTTGCTTTTCTGGGCCAGGGTCTGCGTGTCTCATGTTAGGCCAAGTCTCTAAGAGACGATGCCTTCTTACTGCTTTTTCCAACAGAAGGGCAGAGGCCAAACCAGCCTCTTCCCTCCTTCCTTAGCTTAATTCTCTGTGAGTTTTGTACATGGATGTCAAGTAGGCCTACTTCTACCTTTGAGAGCTAGAACCCGTTTGAGGCTTCTTTATGAGTTGTGTGGCAGTGGTATCCCTACATAGCTTGGGGTGATGAAAGAAATCGGCTTGGGAGAGAAACCTCCCTGTTTGTCTCTCAGCCCTGGGAGTGGGCCCCGGTAGGGCTTTGCCTCAACCCTGGCCTTTCTCTCTCTCTGCCCAGGGCTATGCGGTACTCAGCGTTGTTGCATTCTCTCTCTCTCTCTCTCTCTCTCTCTCTCTCTCTCTCTCTCTCTCTCTGTGAAAAGAGCAAAGGGAATATGAGTCAGACAAATAATTCCTAGGGCCAACCTCACCCTAGAATTGTTTCATTAAAATGGGGAGCGAGAGAGGGGGGAACAAGCTGTTTGCCAAAGTCTCCACACTGTTTCAACTTGCCTTTGACTTGAGGACTCAGCAAACACTAACCCGGGGCTGATAAACCGAGGAAGGCTTGATTTACAGAGCACTTCTCTGTCCCAGAAAGATACGGAACATCGTAAATTGAGGTTCTCAGGGGTTCATGAACAGTATGAGTTGATCTTGTTCTCTGTCTGCACAGCACCCCGGAGTAAATTTCCAATGGGCAACATGCCCTTCGAAGAGGCAGGACAGAAACATGTTTCCTTTGTACAGATTCCTTGAGGTCGGTCAGATGAAGAGCTAGCCAGTTGCTGTGTTCTTCATGGCAGGAATCTTGAATTCTTGGAGGGAATTTCATAGAAGTTCCTCTTCTCTGTCACCCAGCTTTTGGGGTCTTCCCTCAGAAGGGTTCTGTTGTTTGGAGAGACAACTCCAATTTCCATATCCTGACCCTAATGGCATAAACATCTGAATTTCCACAAATTTTTTTTCAAATGGTCTGCCCAATGAATACCAACACACATCCCACGTGCTTGCTTTTTCTTTTTCTTTCTTTCTTTCTTTCTTTTTCTTTCTTTCTTTCTTTCTTTCTTTCTTTCTTCCTTTCTTCCTTTCTTTCTTTCTTCTCTCTTTCTCTCTCTCTCTCTTCCTCCCTTCCTCCTTCCCTCCCTCCCTCCCTCTCTCCTTCCTTCCTTCCTTCCTTCCTTCCTTCCTTCCTTCCTTCCTTCCTCCCTTCTTCTTCTTTTCAATGCTAAATGTATTGGGGTGACATTGGCCGGTAAAAATTACATAGGTTCCAGGTGCACATTTCTACATTACATTGTCTAGGTATTGTATTGCCACATGCTGTCTTTACAATAGTGACTCCAGAATTTCTATATTAGAGGATCTTAAGAGACACCAATATTGACGTGGAAGCCAGGGAATTTGCCTCAAAGCTGGATTTTCATGAACCAATATGGTCAGTTGGTTGGAAATGATCATCAGAAAGGAGACAAACATAAAAGTATTATTAGTGAAAAAATTATACTTGGTTTACATGAACAAGATACTCCTTTGGGTTTTATGGACATGCAATTTGGGATTTTTTTTTCTTTTCTTTTTCATAGTCAGTAATTCCAGGTGTATTTTATAGCCACTTTTGCTTAGTTTCCTTCTTCTAGATTATTTGGTGTCCTCATAGGCTTGGGAATTAAAAATACATACTTATTCATTTAGCTGAGATGTATTTATTTGCTAACTTAATTTGTTGAGGCTCTGGGCATGAGGGTGAACAGATGGGTATGGGGTAGGTGATATGGCCCTGCCAGGGTTCCTTGGCCCCTTGGAACCCTGGGAGGAATGCTGTTATTTTAGAGTTCGTCTGACTATATCTGTGGTAGAAGTGCAAAAGATCACATTAAATCCAATCAGAGGGGTTTTCAATAGCATAAGGAGAGTAAATCCTTACTTCTCTCCAGATTTCAATTTCCTATGAATGAAGAGGCTGGCCTGGATGACTGAGGTCTTTCTGCAGGCTCTGTCTAGCTATCCACCCATCCATCCTCAGCAGGTTAGGTGAGGAGGCGCCTTGCTCAGGTTATTTTCATCTTTTCCATCTACTTACTGTAAACCCAGAATGAGTCCTTCTGTGCTTCTCTGACTTTGTGTTTTCTAGATGCAAAGTAGGGACACTTACATTGGCCTCTTTCCTACCCATAAGAATTGGCAAGGAATCTGATCATCGCAGACAAAAAAGGTGATTTGGCCCATCCCTTCCTGAAGAAACCCCAGACTGCAGGCAAATCTTGGGAGAGAGACCCATACAAACCAGAGGTGGACGCTTCCTCTCTGGGGAAGTGGAAAATGAAGAAGAGAATAGTTCACACCAGGGACCACACAGGGCAGCCTGGACCACAGCACTGGGCAGTAGGGATCGTCTCACCTGTTCTGGGACCTTGGTCACTCTTACATTTACAGAGTATGACAGCAGAAACCTCTGCAGAGAACACCTCAGTTACTGTACTTTGGAAAGATGATATGAGTTGTGATGAATCTTAAGTAAACCTGAGGCCATATTTTCCTTCAATGGGCAATCCTAAGAAAACTTATGAAGTATGCAAATTTGCAGCCAAACCAGATGAAATAAACAGAGGTGGCACCTGCCTCTGAGAGTTTATAATCTAAGTGAAGCAGCACAAACTCACAGCTGGGGAACAAATCCTGTGCAGCCTTCACGAGCATCGAGTTCAATACTGACACTGATTACATCAGGTCAGGGACTCTTGATATATTCAGAATGGGGTGAGGGCTGTCTGAGGGTTTAGATACGGGGCAGTGCTCTGAGCAGGAAAAATCAGTAGGTCGTGCCAGTCAGTTAGGAAAGTTCCCATGCTGGTGGGAATTTCAGGACATCAACATGGTTGACTTGATGTGGCAACTTGGAAGGAGAAGAGGTAATGCTGGGAAATAGTTCAAAGCAGAGTGGGGGAGCTCATCTAATGAGGACCAGCATTTTCCAGAGCCTTGAAGCATTGAATTGAGAAGCTGCTAAACAGATGCTTTCTCTCATTGTTCAGAAGTCTCAGGAAATCTCACTTCCTCTAAGACCCTCCTAGGATGTGTCCCATCAGACCCAGCATTTTCATCTTTTGCATATGGTATTAGAGTTCAAACGCACGCGTTACATTTGCTCTCTCTACTTACATTCACACTGGCCTCTGGCACATACTTACATTTGAATGGCTTAGTAAATGACACCTATTGTGTTCTTTCAGCCAGCAGACAATACAACTCACATAGCCATAGCATGTGAGAGGAGGGAGAAGAGTTAACTACTTCAGCCCACTCATTTCACAGGTGAGAACACTGAAGTTACCAGAGACGTCGCAAAACTTGCTGAGCCAGTGACTTTGGGAATACTGATGTCTTGTTTGCGCAGCGCTGTTGTTCCATGGCTTTGGGTCTGCCTTCCTGATGTGCCCCATCTCAGGCTCCCTTCCCTGTCCCTGTAGCCTTGGTCTGACTCTGCCATCCCTGCCCCCAGTCCTCATCCCTAGCACTTACGCACCTGTGTGTGTGGCGACAGCACTGAGGCAGCGGAGTAGAAGGGAAAACTGGACCTCAGCAGAGAAAGTGGCGGGTGGAGATAGAAAGAGGAAGGAAAGACAGGCTGCAGACAAGTCAAAATTGTCTTGAGAACATAAAGCGAATGAGATTGATCACTGGGATTATTCTGATTCTAAAGGCAATTCACGAAGAGGAACTCCAGATATGTTTATAGTTTTATTATACCAAAGCAGCCACTTCTGAAGAATATTATGAATTTGGATCTCTAATGGTCCCATACATTTGTGAAGCAAAGTATAATAGGTCTTGCATTTATAAGTATTCTAACTAGTCACTCTTTTAAAAAGAGTCTTTTTTTTTTTTAAGATTTATTTTATTTTTTGACAAACCAGAGAGACAGAGACAGACAGAGAGAAGGGGGAGGGCCCAGAGCAGTCTCCATAGTTGTACATCATCAGTTTTCGACATGGTTTTGTTCCACACAGGTGGGTGGGGGTTGCACAGGGCAGGAACTAGGCTGGGGGCCTCCTGCATGGTTGGCATGGCCCCTTGAGCCAGGGTCCAAACCGGGGGCCAAGGACCAAACTGGGGGCCTCCCACATGGGAAGCACACCTCAGTTCAGCATATGGGTCCACACGGGCCGGGACCAGGATTTGATCCTCGGTCCCTGGGGCTTCAAGGCGAGTGCTTAACCCGCTGAGCCACCCCAGCTTCCCCCCTCCCCCCCCTTTTTTTTTAATGGGAAGTACATTTCTCCATTAGAGGATTCAATTCAACCATAGCTGTGAAAGAGTCACTCAGGACCAATCTAATGATGTACATTAGTGAATCTGGCTATAATTCCAGGCCAGGAAGGAAGCGTTCTTGACACTCTGAAATAATGTAACAGGAGATTAAAATGATGGAAATTTTGGCGCAAACAAAAGTTAGGTTGCGCCTTTTAAAAGCAATTTTAAAAAATGTATGCCCAGCATCAGATAGGGTAGAAGGTAGTAGCTAGTGCTTACGGAGTAGTGTAGTTCAGAAAGCAACACACAGAACTCATACAGAATGACCAATTATTTGCTGTTTTGTACATTTCCTGGCTAGAAGTGGATTTGTACGAACAACTTGGCAGCAGAACCATACATCCCTGGTTTTATTGTTCAAACACCATCACCAACTCCTAAGTTTTCTCAAAGTTCTATTTAAAGATTCTTATCAAGTCATACCCAAAGATGCCCTTGAAAAATGCAGTTTCCTTTTCTATCCATTGTGGTAAACATAATAAAAACCATGACAAGATATTAAGAATTTAATTCATCATTATATTAGAGTGGTTGGCTTCTACATTGCCTGTTTTGGCCTCTATACATTTTGTTAAGCT
Organism: Craseonycteris thonglongyai; assembly: GCA_004027555.1. Lineage (NCBI taxonomy): Eukaryota > Metazoa > Chordata > Mammalia > Chiroptera > Craseonycteridae > Craseonycteris > Craseonycteris thonglongyai. The sequence goes on along the minus strand of PVKE010003086.1, from coordinate 22,668 downwards.
TTATACTGACTTGTGTACAGAAACATCACTTTAATTTAGTTATTTGTGGCATTTGTGGTCATTTTCTGTAAAAAGTTGGTCATAGGGCCGTTGCTAATGCATGTGGCTTAGTTTCTACTGGAAAGTCTGATTCAGCTTACATCATTGTGACTGAAAGCACTACTGCCAGGAATGAAATCTTAGAGTGCAAGGCTGCCCTGTTTTTTCCCAGGTTTGTAGAGGCCTGTTGGTTTTAATAGGTTATGTGTAGGACACAAAGATGTGACTCACCTATCCACTTAACAGTCATTAAAAAGTACACAAACAACTCAGCTTTAGTCATAACGCTCACTGTATGGACCATATTGAATGTGTGTTACCATTTGTGTGTGTGTGTGTGTGTGTGTGTGTGTGATTTTACAGGAAAATGGGCACCAGTGCCCAGTGAACAAGCAAAATATCTAAGTTCAATATCATCGATCTCATTAACATAACTGTTTTCAGTGGTCATAAGAAGAGTGCTGAATTATGGGTTGTCCACTGAACATCGCTGACAGCCCTTTCGAATGCCTTCCTGCTTTGTGGAAGAGAAACTGGTAGCTGTGTTTCCCAGAACCTCTTCCTTTGTATGCTTCCAGGAGAGATCATCCAAGGAGAGGTATTTCATGAGGAAATGGGAAGAAAAAGAGAGACCATTATTCTCCAGAGGCAGAGATGTAGGCAGGTACACAGAGAAATGCAAGTTTCAAACAGCTTTCAGATGGTGGGATCATCTTAAGAGATTTATAGGTTTTGTAGTTTCCCAGGTGAGCTCTTGAGAATCTCATGCTTCAATGTTGCATTAATGATGGCTTTCTGGATCTTCGCTTCCCCAATGGTTACATAAACCTTACTTGACCCATTTTAAAACTCTTAATACTTGGAATATACAGAATGGCTTCTATCTTCCTGACAAAATCCTGATCGATACAATAAGCAATTATAAAAATTAGGAAAAGAGAATGGATGAGAGAGAGGTGCATTGTATTATGGAACACGTGTGAAGGGAACCTTATCCAGAATCGGGGATGGTAGATGTAAGAAATGTTTCGTATATGATGGCAGAGAGGTGAGGGAGTAGGAGAAGCCAAGGATGACTCATTTTTCAGAGACGAGAACTGAAGCTCAGAGGGATTTCACAGCTCACCTAACGTCACATCGCTCGGAAACAGTGGAGTCAGGATTCAAACCTCAAATGAGCTAACTCTGGATACCTTGCTGTTTCACTCTGAGCTCTACAGTAAACAAATCAGAACATGGTCACAGATGTTCAGTTTTTGAAAAAATAACTAGAATGAGGTACTTGTGGCATGCACGATTACCATTTGATATTAACGTTGACATAACAGTGGTTCTGCTGGGCCCCTCTTCATCTCTATTCTATATTGTATTATGTCCTAGTTTATTTCACTTATTTTCATCAGCTTTCCCTGTATAATAGTGTAAATGTTGTAATGAAAGGAAAAGAAATGGATAAAAAAGATTTCCCCTTTACTAAAATTTTGATTTTAATTCAAAGTAAAACCAAAAGGCATTTCTGCTTTATTTTGTGACGTACAACGTAGAAATCTGTGACTGTGGAAGGTCTGACTCTAGAGGCACAAAGCCATAGGCAGCTGTCCTATTTTGTTTTGCCAAAATGATTTTTTTACCAGGTGCTTGAGAGTGCTGGTTGCTTGCATTCCAGTTAATGGAGAGTCTACTGTGTATGGATATTGCGATATATATTTAAGATCTAAAATCAGAGGATAAAATCTTGGAGGATAAATCTATAGAGCCTCGAACACAAAGTACTTTGTCAGGCTTTCATGAACAACAGAAACGTCTCTCTTTTAATGAACAAAGAGACTGAGAAGGAACAATAAAAAAGAAGGAAGAGCATGAGAGATTGGTAGCATGGATAGCAAGAAAGTGTTTCTAGAAAGTAAAGCTCACGGAGGGTGATTGCTACAGAGAACTAAAAGGTGTCCACTAAACCGTAAGCTCTGAGAGAGCCTTTACACCGTGACGTCTTAGGGCCTGAAACAGTGCCTGGTATGGAGTAAGATGCATAATAAAATCTTGTTGAATAAATGAGTCCTTTGACTATGGCCAAGGAGAGCTGTTGATAACGCTCGTCATGGTGGTTCTGAGGGGTGTAGGACATAAACCTGGCGGCTGTGTATGGAAGTGAATGAAGGGAGAGGGTGAATACACACATTTTTGAGGAACTTGACTATCAGAGGAAAGGAAGAGATAAAGGGGTAGCTTGCCACTATCTCAGGGTGAGGAAGGACTGCTATTTAGTTGGGTCAATTTTTCTTTTTAAGATGAAAGAGACTTTTGAGTATGTTTTATAAGTTCTGAGGAAGTGGTCATTAGAAAGGGAAAGGTTGACAATCGTGATGAATTTTAATCCTTTATTCACAACTCCCTGTCTTTTGCAACCTTCTTAGTTCCACAGTCACAAAGGGCCTGAAGAAATTGAGATTCTCCTTGATACAGAGTATATTGTGGGCAAAATTTGGCTACGCCTATCACTGTCCAGGAAAGCACAGCTGAGAAATGATGCCCCCTACTGTCTCCTTCTGTCCTAGCACCAGACTCATTTATCTGCATCCTTCAGAGCCCTCAACTCACCTGGATTACTGGATTTCAAGGTATCCCACCCAAGATGCAGTGCCAACGTCTGTCACGGTGAGCTCAGCTATGGGACCTATTTCAGCTCCTCAGGAGCGCTTTCCTCTCCCACTCCTGGGTTTCCCCTGCCTGGAACACTTCTCCCCTCCATCTCAGCTGGCTAAGAGCTACTCATACTTGAGCTCTCAGTGTAGACAGCTGCCCTCCCTGGGCTCCCTCTATCATAGCATAACTTCCTACTTACAACCGTTGCTTCCCCCACTAGGCTCGGAGCTCTGTGAAGGCAGGGACCACGTCTTGTTCTCTGGGTATCCCCAGTACCCAGCCCACGGTAACGCTCACTGAGTACGTGTTGACTGACTGAATGAACAAATGCGTAGATGTCCTATCCTGTTACATACTGACTCTCTTCATGGGGGAAGAAGACCCAGGCAAAGCTGCAGATGGAAGAGGAATCCAAAATGTCACGTTAGGTTATGTGCAGTTTCCTTCTGGAGGTTAAACTTCTCTAGCTACAGACTTAGGCTGCAAGCAGTCTGCAGACTTAGAGGCAGCGAGGACTACATCATAATCACCATCTATTAAAGTTCAAAGGGAGAAAAATTAAAAACATGAATGGAGCTAATTGCTCTCTGCCACAAATTGGTTCCTGGGCATTTAAAATGGTTTCATAGTTGGTCTAGATACCACTGCGATAGGTTGGTGCCATAAAGAAATATAAACACAGAGCGATGTAGTGATAACTGAGTCTGTGACCTCATGGAGTCACAGCTCCATAGCCTAAAGGGAAGAACTTACCTATTCTGGGTGTTTGGCATAATTAACTGTCACCAAGTAGCCAAAAATGACTCTTTTGTGTACCAATTACATTACCTAAAGACACCAGTGGAGATGAGACAAATGAAACAATTGCACTCCTGGGCTGGGAGTCAGGATGCCTGGGGGTCAGATCAGGCTCTGAAGCAACCAAATGTCTGTCCATAGACTCAGTGTTCTTGTTGTAATACTTGGGCTCATGCATGCACCCTTTCATTTATTCAAACCATATTTATTAAGTGTTTACTGTATTCCTGGCACAATGCTAGGTACCGGCCACACTGAGAGGAGTAAGATGAAGTCCCTGACCTTATCACACAATCCACTGTAAGGGTGATGCAAAAAAAGCAAAAGAACACGGCACGGCAAGCTTTTGAGGTACATACAGGTGCTGTGGGGGAACAGAGAAAGGGATCCAGTGAAACTCTCCAGGAAGACAGGTGAAGTCTTGAGATGGGGAGATGTTTGAATTGCACTTTAAATGACTAGTAGAAATTTGCCAGGCAGAGAAGAAGAAGAAAAAAATGCCCTTGAAACGAACAGGAACAGGGACCGGGTATCAACAATACATGAATAAGAAATGTTTAGGGCACCGGGAGTTGGAACCTACTGGGGACATTCTGTCATTGGCTAGAAGGCAGTGGTTCTCGAACATGAGCAGGCACCAGCAGGACCGGGGGTGGGGGTGGGGGGCTGGGCCCCTCCTCCAGAGTTTCTGATTAAACAGGTCTGGGGCAGGGCCTGAAGCTCTGCATCTCTAATGAGTGCTCAGGCCCCACGGGTCCTGGGAGCACACTTTGGGAACCATTGCACCAGGAAACCTTCACTTCTGATGCTTTGATGAGCAGCAGGTACTACACAGAACAGATTGGAAGGACACAGGCTGAGGAGGAGGCTGTAGGGGCTCTTAGAAATAAAATCTCTGTCCACTTTCCTAACTGCAGAGACCTCTAGTTCCTCTTAAGCCCTGGCATTTATTTACTTACTTTATCAGTCTGTTACTGGGGCCTGAAATTTTTACCATTAAAGCTTTCTTCGTTTCGATTAAGAACTGGTTCCTATTTAAATGCATATATTTTTGGAGAGGGCAGCCCAGGAAGCTGCTATGAGCCATTTACTGTAGAGCATTGATTTAATGATGAGTTCCTTTCCATAGAGTCAGATGAGATGATGGTCATTTTTAACAATCTGGGGGGAGGGGGTCCGTGGGCTTAAATCCTGACCATCTGCACCCTGATGGCATGACATTACCCACATCACTTCCCCTGAGTCTTACTTAGCCTTAGTTCCCTTCTTGGCGAAATTGGGGTTAATATCAATGTTGGCCACACAGAGCCTTTCTATTTTTTACAATTGCATTAAGTGGGGGAACGTAAGAGCTCTTGGAATCTATCAACTACTAAACAGAAGTGCTACACGATATGAATTTATACACTCACAGAGACATATCTTTGGGTACTTCTTTTAGCACATTGAAACCCCAGGGTGTGGGTAGGCATGTAGTGGGGAGGGGACATCAAATGTATGGTGATGGAAAGAAAGCTGATTCTGGGTGGTGAGCACATAATGCAATGCATAGACGACGTCATGTAGAGTTGTACACCTGGGACCTGTGTAAATGTTACCAACCAATGTCACCCCAATAAATTTAACAAGAAAAAGAAAGAAAAGAAAAAAGGAAACCCCCTAGAAGACACTTAATAAATCTAAGAGGTTTGTCAAGCCTGTTGAGTTGTTGCTCTGTGTGTGTATGGGTGTGACAGACAGACAGAAGGGTTGCGGGGAGTGAAACAGAACACGTGAGACCTTCAGGTTTCTAATCTTATTTCCAGCATCATTTTTGAAGATTTCTAAATTAGAACAGGTCAGGATTTAGAAATCTTACAGTTTCTTCTTGCTATCACATAAAAAGCCTTCCTGGACCTTTAGGGACCTTGGGTTCTCTTGTGGAATCTTTGTATTGTTGTCCACAAGCCCAGAAACAGGCAGTATTGATCAGGCTCAGCCTGAATGCACTCCTTCAAGCGCATTCATGTCTAGCCAGGTCTAGGAAACCGTTTTTAACCTTGGTGTAATTCTCCACCTCCAGGGTTATCGACAGGCCAGGTTTAAAGAGCTCCTTGAACTAAATATGATTGAAGCTTTCCTTTCACCAGGAAGGGCTGCACAGAGGACATAACATGTTATTCTGCAGGACATTGGCAGGCGCACCCTGGAACAGCAAGCTATCAGCTTACCCACAAGTGAACAATTACCCGGGTGGCATGGTTAATTGCAGGAGTTTCACCATGGTAAAAGAAAACTGACACCCCTTCGCGTATCCCAAGGAAAAGAAAGGAGACATCTACCAATTTGTAAGAGGACAATTTTCTAATTACTCCATGAAAGTTGTTATTTCTGGTGGGTCTTGAAGTCAGGTTGAGAAGGGTGAAATCTGATCCTTCCTTTAGTGATGAAAAATGTTATTGCAGGCTTAGGTTTTCACAGAGTGTCTCCCTCTAGGACTGAAGAAAGAATTTGCTAATCTCCTTCATGCTAGTTGTTGAGGCGGCCGGGCCGGGGAGGGCAGGAGAAGGTGCCCAGTTGCAAGGCCAGAGCTGGGACACTTCAGGTTGCCCACAGAGTGATGGTTTAATTACTTGGGAAAACTCCCTCCGAGTAGGAGGTGGCCCCAGTAGAATACATGACTCACAGCATAGTAACTTCGGAAGGTTTTAGTAATGAAGCTTGCCTTCGTTTTCAGCAGCCATTATATTCCACCCCAAGGCATCTTGTGAAAAAAAGAGTGTGACAGTAGTGCTTCTTAAACAATAACCTATCCCCAGCTGCCCCTGGGGCACTCCTCCCAGATTGCTGTCTACTAGTCAAGAAAAGAAACAAACATTTCTGCAGGACCTACGTGTTCCAGAACTTTTCCTTCTGTCTCCTTCACTCATAACAACCAGCCAGGCGAATGTAACAGGTACTATTGTAAAGTGGGGAAATTGAAGCTTAAAGTGTAACTTCCCCAACGAAGAAGCGGAGCAACAGTGCCTTTCACCTCATCATACCATATGCTTCCAGAAGGGGGAGGCCACCGAAGTAGCTCCCTGTTGGCGAAGCCCTGCGCCTCTGCTCCTGTATTTCACTCCCACAGATGTGGACTATCAGAAAGGAGCAGCAGGAAACAGGTCGTGGAGAGAGGTGGAAGCGCAGGAGCAGGGAGGAAAGCTTGCTATGTACACAGCCTCGCGGAGAGAAGACTTGGCCTTGGAGGGAGAGCAAGGGCTGGGACCAGGAAGACTAGCTAAGAAGGTGAAATGTGGCTTTGTTCTCCACTCTCTCCAGTTCCAGAATGGCCTCCCTCAGCTCTGGGATCCATTCACTAACTCAACAACTACTTACTAAGCACCGCCTATATAGTACCAGGAACCCTAATGGGCACTGGGGATATGGGAATAAACAATCAAAAATCTCCCCTCAAGGAGTTTACTTAGGGGTTTCTATTCAGGGGTTCCAGGCTACCTTTAGGCTGCTTAGAATTCGGTTAGGGTGCCCCCTCTGGTTTCTATTTACACTCACGGACACACAGGCGCTCACGTATGCACGCTCACATGCCCATGTAAGCACACACACATTCTCCCGCACACACACGTGAGCACATGCAAGCACACATGCACACACACGCGCGTGCACTCACGAGCGCGCGCGCACCCGCACGCATGCACACTCGCCTGCAGAGGTGCCGGCGGTGGCTTCCGGGCCGCGGAGCACCCAGCCGGCCGCCGCCCGGGAGGGCCGTCTGACGCCCCCTGCAGTCGGCCAGGCGCGGCCCGGGACCCCCGGCTCCGCAGGAAAGACGCCAGCGCCGAGCCCTGGGCGCCAGATCCCCGCGGGGTCACACTCCTCTCCGCCAGCACAACGGGGCACTGCGGGGCAGCCCCTCCAGATCGCTGGCTCCACACCCGCAGCGCCGGCAAGGCAGGGCTTCCCCGCCCAGCCCCGGCCTGGCCAGGCCGATGACTCCCCTTCAGTAATGATTTCTGGGGCCGGGTGGGAGGAGAGGGAAAAGGTACTCTCGGCAGCAGGTCTTGGGCAAGGCACAGGTGGAAAACAATTACCAAGCTCTTTTGAAACAGCCCCAGCCCTGGGTCTGTGGCAGAAACTTGGACTCAGTGGCTTGAAACCAGGCCGAGAAGCATCGTCAGGAGGTGCGGAGCTGTGCCTCGCGGGTGATCGGGTCATCGATTACTCGCTCCGCCTTCCCAAGGCGTTGTCAGGGGGCTGTTTGTTTCCAGCCCTCGCAACCGCCGGCCTCCGCTTCTCTGCACAGTCCGCCGAGGCGGCACAGAGGACAGCACGCTGGTGTCCTAGGCTCATCCATTCCCATCCGGGCCAACTCCTTACTAGGCCACCTCTGCTTCCTGCACTTTTGAGAGGTTCTCCCAAGGCCATTCCTACCTGGAAGAAGAGAGTGCAAGGTACGAGCAGGGTGCCTCCGTACAGAGTGTTAGTTCCGAAGGGCCCCCAAGTTGGCAGGTATTTGTGAGGGGTGCAGCCTTACTTTCTGGGTGGGCGCACCTGAGGTCTTCACCCCTTGACCTCTTGTGGCTCAATGTCAACAGCAAGAAACTCATAGTCTGAGTCTCCCTACAGGGCCAAGGCACAAGTCCCAGGAGCCAAGAGAGCCCTGAGTTTATCTTCTGCCTCAAACACCCCACACTTTGGAAGGAGATATGGGCAGAGCACCGAGGGGGTTTCTTCTCCCTGGTGAACCCAAGCTGGAGTTGCTGACCCTGAAGTAGAGGGGAAACTTGTCCTCATGACCTGTCTATTATCCTGGGAGCCCCCTATTTTTGGTTCTCACGGTGAGTCTGCTCCATGTGTTCTCATCCCCATTCTACTTGGGAGGAGAGTGAATTAATAGAGCTTAAGTGACTTGCTGAAGTGTATGGATAGCTAGACATGTGGGAGGCAAAATAGGACAAACCAGCCTACTTCCACTAGTTTTATTACCAGTAGGAATTTATTTTTCTTGTTCTTGCAAAGCAGTGATGGGTTTGGGAATTACAACAGTGCACTCCCTCTACTCCAGTCATGTCTGTTTCCCTATAAACAGTCCTTTTTCTTTTCTGCCTCCTAGATTTCTCACAGTTTCTCTGACATGAAATGCCACTCTCCCTTCCAGCAGTGCAACTCCTACACACCCATCAGGACCCAGCTAACAAGCCTCTTCTTGCATGATCCTCTTCCTACCCCCTGTAGCTTTCATCTGTCTCCCTTTATACTCCAATGTTTATATTCTGTGCCATAAAAACTAACCCTTCATCCCATCACTGTCTTTTATGACTCTCATTGTTTCGGCTTCATCGTCGTAGTCTGTCAGCCACGCTGATCCCCATAAGGGCAGGGACTACGGCATAGACACTTCCCTTATATACCCTGCTATTTCCCACATGGTGCTGGGCACAAATTCGTACTCATTCACTCTTGTTGGCTAATTGATCAGGCACGTTCTAAACCTGGCCAGAACAGGACTAAGGAGTTTTTTGCTATATGACCTTGAGGGGTGGTATTATTGGGCTTTTCAGACATTCATCAGCTACAGCAACTCCCCCTTGCTGGGTGGCTGCCCAGCCTGGTTCCTCCAGACTGTCAAGAAAGATTGCACCTGGATTACCTGAGAAAGCGAGACAGAGCTTAATTGTATTCTCTGTTCACACACAGACATCCACCGTCTCCTCAGACTGGGCGCTGTTGCTGTAACAATGCCTATGGTATGCAGGATCCAGGATAGCTACGTGAAATGCACACAGCTAAATACAGAGCATAAAAAATCGAGTCTAAATGGAAATAGAACAAACAGAAGAAAGGCAAATGATTGCTTTTTGGAGGAGTAGTTCTGTATTTCATGGTGAAGGTTTTGAGACTTTAAATACATCGTCTGAGGCCGTCTTTTTTTTCCCCCCTGTTATCCTCTCAGCATATATGAGTGCTTATCCCTTACCTTTGCAGCCTATAGCATGTTTTCACTTCCATCATCTCATTTATTCCTCACAAAACTTCAGAGAGGGAATAATAGTAACAAACCAGCAGTGCTTATTAAATATCTTTATTTAATAACTACTATGTAGTAGGCACCATTTTAAGGACTTTATATATATATAATTCACTTGTTCTTCCCCATTTTACAGATGCAGAAACTGAAGCAGTGAGACTAATGATTTCAGAGCCATTCAGTCTTCTAGGTGGTGAAGCCAGCACTTGAACCCAGGTCTCCTGACCCACAACCTGGCAGAGAGAGGGACAACTGTCAGGTCCCCTTGCCTCATACCTATGACTTTATTTAGTGCTTGTTTTACTCCTTACTTTCAGGAAACCCGTCTCTCCTGCTGGTCAGTAGAAGAGCCCCAGGTTCATACCCAGGGAAGGTATAGTTGCTGGGATGGGTATTCTGGGCTCAAGGGCAGGGAGACCAGAGAACTGGACTCAGAATGAGAGCACTGAACTTGAGTGCTCGTTTTGCCACTTGCTAGCCAGGTGTGACTTCGGTCAATTCACATAACCTCTCCCAACCACAATGTCTTTATCTGCAGATTAGGCATGATCATTCAGAAGTACTGGACAGGGCTCTTGTGAGGATCCAGTGACACAGCGTGAAGACACAGCACTTGTAACAACCTTCCCCTCTTCTTCCCCTGCCATTCCAGGTGAATATCTCTGTAGGGATGCAGGGTTAATCCCATTGAATCGATGTGGTCCTGGGGAAGCCATACTCCTAAATGTAAGGAAATGGGAAACGAAGTCCAAAAGTGGGTCTTGGGTGGGAGACAGAGCTCTTGTGCCTCAACTTCTTTCTCTTCAGCTGGGACCTTGAGGACCCCAGACAGGCTGGAGGATGCCCCTTGGAGACATGTGGGGCTGGACAGATTGGCCACAGGTGCAGAAGTAACCCTGTGGTTTACTTGCATGTTCTTCTGGCTTTGTGTCTCCTTGGTTATTCCACATTTGAGTTAAACAAGGGGGAACACAAAACTGGAATTATCTCCTGGAGGGCGGGCCCCTTGTAGCACAGGCTTCCCCCACGAGGTGAGTGTTCTAGGACCCCATCTGCATCAGTGTACCAGCTGGTGCTATTGTGAGAGGCTATGTTCAGCTACAGTTAATTTTTTTTGGAGGCTCATTGAACGCATTTGCCCATTTCATGATGGGTGATTTACACAAACAACATGGGGCATGACAATGCACCTGCCCACACTGTGCTTTGTGGTCAGCAGGTTTTACACCAAAAAGGGCATGACCCCTGTGCCCCACCCTGCCTCACCCTGAGATCACCCTTTATTGATTTATTTAATTTCCCCAGATGAAAAAAGTCCTCCAAGGGAAACATTTGCAGACGTGGAAGAGGTGAAATAAAAAAACAGCAGAAGCACTGAAAGGCATCAAATGACAAGTTCCAAAACTGTTTTGAGCCGTGGACAAAGCATCTCGGTAGGCGTAGTGCATCAAATTTCAGTCACTTTAAAGGTGACGTAAGAATCAATACACAATTTTTATAAATAAATTCCGGTTTTGGGGGGGTTTCCCCTCGTATCTTGCTAGGGAGCTCCACCCTGGTCTCAGCTGTGCCACTGAGGAGAATGGTGGACCCAAGCCGGGCACCCTGGTGTGGTGCCAGCAGTGTGGTGGTGGGAATGTCCCCAAGGCAGAGGGGAAATCAATGTTCTGTCATGATGAACGCTTCACTGAGAGACAGATGGTATACCGGATAAAGAGGCTAGCGCTGAATGCCTACTTTGCCAGGCAAGGAGCTTTGTGGGCATTTTGTCACCTGATCTTCACAAAAACTCTAATGGTCGGTGTTGTGATCGTCCCCTACATTTAGGGATACTTGGCATCACAGAGGTCAGCTGGCTTGCTTCAGGCACCCTGTTCATGTGTGGCTGAGCCAGGATCCAAAGCCAGGTCTGTGGGACTCATGCACCCTTGCGCTTGACACAGTGCCCAGCATGGCATGGCTTTCGGTGGCTCTTTGTTTCTCCTTGAGAAGGGGGGGCAATGTTTATTTCACTGGCTGGGATGGTGATACCTTTCTCACCCTTAAAAAGCATATATTAAACCCCTACTTGTACATGGCACTGAGCAAAGCACGGAATTATTTTGTCCACAAAAAGAATTAAATAGACAGGGATTTTGTCCTCTGTGAACGTAGAATCCCGGCACACGGAGGTGGTGCAATGGTCCCCAAAGCCAAGGCTGTGGCTGCCATTCTTTGGGGCCGCAGCTCTCAACACAGTCCCAGATTACACCCCTTCCCTTAGCAAAGGGGTGTCTAGCTGACAAGGGGAAGTGGACATGGAGGTGCAGGAGGGTCGTCACAAATCCATCCCCACGTCTGAGAAGTGTTTCTGAGTGGCTAAGGCTTGAGGGGCAGATCGAGGGGAGTTTACAGCCTTCTTACGAGCTGCGTAACCTTGAACGAGTTCCCTCGCCTCGCCAAGCTTCAGTCTCCCATCTGTGGAAGTGGACTGATAGGCGGTAGCATTCTGTTCAATGAGACACTCTATGTAAGACCGTGAGCACAGTGCCCAGCGTACAGTAAGTTCTCAATCCTCGATGGCTGTTATTACAGCGGTTGGGTAGGTGGCTTGGACCCCAAATGGATTTCTGGCAAAATGGACCCCAAATGGATTTCTGGGAAAGGTTTGTGGTTAGAAAAGGGGGACTTCTGATTGCACAAGAAACTCCCCTCCAGTCCCCTGCTGCTTTGTAGCTGCTTCTTACCCACTTTTCTCCTGCGATAGCCAGGAGACGTGGCCTTTCTGGAGCCGGACCTCACATGTCTGTCTCCTCATCCCTGGTTGATCTTTAGTCCTTTATTGCAGAGAGATGTGAAGCTGGCTTGGGGCAAAAGATGCGAAGCAGACATGACCTACAACCTACCTGAGCCTGGAGTGAACGGCACACAGTAGGACTTCAATACATGCTCACCAACAGACATCTGGGTCTGGGGCCCCAACCTGCCCAGGCATACCAGGCTGCTGTCCTGCTAACGCTTGCTTGTTAACAGACAGAGCTGTGAGCCAGGTAAGCCACCCGGTGCCGAGGGGCTGCCGTGGCAGGTGGAACGCTCCAAGTTCTCAGCCTGTGCTGGTCCCTGGAACGCGCACCCCTTGCTTACCCAGAGCTGCACAGGGAGTACCCAAAGGCGCTCGCTGCCGACATCGCTTTTGTTTCCTTCTTCTTGGCAGAGACCCTGTACAACACAAGCTTCATACTTAATGGCCTGTTCGGTGGGGGGGGGGGGGGGGGGGAAATCCGCAGAATGAAGGGAGAAAAAGATTAAGCTCATCATAAAACCAAACCCAAACATCCCCGCCCTCCCTCTCCTCTGCCTTTGCTTGACACGGTGAGCTGTCTCCCAGCCAGTTTCCCTCCCAGGCAAATAATATTTATTCCATGAGGCCCTGACACACCGGGACAGAACAAGACAATGCTTGATTGTTTCTTCCAACCCCCTGCGGCAAACGCTGGGTTGGAGGGAAAGACGTGAAAAGGGAAAGGAGCAATATAGAGGCTCTTCTCATGGGATCCGGCTCGGAGCTGTCAAAACAAGCCTGAGATAAGGGCGGGGGAGGGGAGGCAGGCCTGGAGATTAGTGCGGCTACTCTAGACCTGCTTGGAAAGTTTCACTGTTTAACCAAGTTCCTGGCAGCTGTGACCACTTAAACGGCTTTGGCTTCCATTAAACAGGAGAGTCATTAAGTCACGGAGCTTAATGAGGCTCTAAAGGGCCCAAGAGTCATTCCTCAGTGAAAAGTGCCAATTCATTACTTGGTAGCTACAAAACCTGGAGATTCTGACTAAGTCAGAGGTGAGCTTGTCTAGCATTAGGGATTGATGGCTGACCCCGACGTGACCCCATGCTAAAAAAAAACCCCAACAAAACAGGCTGTGTGAGTCAAAGATTCCAGCACTTCTGATGCAGTCAGAAGCTGGAAGGTGGGTGACCACTCAGAGAGGGTTGGGTGGCTGGTTTCTTCAGGGTCTTAGCTGGCCTTGTGGCCTGAAGGGTCCAGAAGGGTTTCTCTTCGTTTGGTACCATGTGCACGTAGAAGGCTGAGATAATGTATAGTGTCCCAATCAACAGGCATTTCACCATGATGAGCTTGGAAGGAGTTAGTTCTACTATCCTTCCTTGAAATTAGGAATTTTGTTCACTGCTCCTTTGAACAGTGCCTGGTACAGTGTGGTAGAATATTTATTTATAGGAAGGAGTGAGTGCAGATGAAAACCCAGGGCTCACCTCCTTTCTTCTTTCTCGGGGTGAGCACCCTCCCACCCAGTCACTCAGCTGGGCCGGAAGTGGCTAAACCAGCCAGGGCACAAAACACCAGGACTGCTCATAAGAGCAAGCGAGGACTTATTTGGAGTGGCGAATTCATCAGCATTTCAGACTTTCAGTTATCCCATCTCTTTGGGAGCTGGTACCATCCCCATTTTGCAGATGAAGAAACTAAGCTTCAGGAAGGTTCAGTATCACCGAAGCCAGCGTCAGACCCGCGGACCTCTAACTCTTAGCCTGGCGCTCTTTGCATGTTCACCCCAGGAGCTGCCTCTCCTAGGTGACTGGAAGGAGGGATTGTCAGACCCAAGCACTTACTTCTCACCTGGTCTTTGCCCACCTGCCAGCGTCGCTTTTTCAATGGTCAAGACCCAGCCAGACTGCCCCTTTCCCTCAGAGGCCCGGCATTGGCAGCAAATCAGAAGAGAGAAGAAAATGGCCTGAGAGCCTGTGTCTTCTTTCTTTCACGGAGGTCAGAAAGCTGTTAGGAGAAGAATGAGATTTGGGGGGATGCTGTTCTCAACAATGGAGTATCTTCCTTCCTTTAGCAGTTCTCTTGTCTCTCTTGGGGCAAACGGGACTGACTGTCCCTGCACAGAACCATGAGCCTAAAGTCTGGAGCAGGACATTTGCCAAAAGGGGGAAACTTGAAAGGCAAATAGCAGCTCCCCGGAATCCTTGTCTCCCTGTATTTCCAGCGGAGGGACAGACAGTCTCATCGCTGCCCAGTGGAGGGTCAGCATCCTAGAAACGCTGCTCCTGAGGAGAGCTGGGATGGGCTCCGTGCTCCGGGCCTGAGGCTAGATCCTGGCTGGAAAACCTGGGGTAACTGACTGTCTGGCTCATTCCGTGGGGATTACTCCATCTATAAAAGTCCTATTTATTGGGGAAGGGAGGGGCACACCCATACCTCATCTGTTGAACACCTGGACCGCAGGGGAGAGGGAGCTGCACCTCTGTGCCCATCCCAGCACCCATCTGGGGCACTCCCTGCCAAGCTGATGTGGTTGCTGGAAGAACACCTGGTAGGTGAGGGATGGGAGAGCCTCCCGTTGGCAGCTGCCCCCTCTGCTCAGAGCCATGATCGTCACTCAGTGGGATGGAAGGCCCAGGCAAGAAGCCTGAGAACACTGTTCCAGACACGTCTCCCTTCGATTCCTGCCCTGGAGGGGCCTGGACTCTTCGGTGAGACCAGGTTCACCAGCCCCCAGACGCTGGCTTCCCAAGCCGCTCTGAAATCTCCCAGCATTCCTTTCTATGGCTGTATTCATTTTGGCTCCAAAACCAAATGAGTAGAAGATTCAGGAGTTTTTAAGTCTTAGATGACAGGTCTGAGCAGGGCACCCTATGCCTTCACCTCTGGTTCTCTCACACCATTCCAGTTCAGGTGACAGGGAAGCAGTGGGGAAAAGCCAGCTGAGGTTTGAGATGGTGATTTACTTCGTTTCAAGGTGCTGTCAAAGAACAGGTAATGATTGTGAGAATGTCTAGCATTTAGAGCTCAGGGTCAGATACGCAGGCTCCAGTCCTCGCTCCGGCATGAGCCAACTCTGTGACCTTGAGCAGTGAGGCAGTCTTTTTGGATCTCCATTTCCTCACCAGGAAACAAAAGAAATTGGTTTGATGCTTTCCCAGGGCCCCTTCCAACTCTAACATTTTCTGGTTATACAGTACTGATGTCTTTCATTTACAAAGAAAATGCCACGGACACAGTTCAGGTGGGACATACGGGCTCTCAAGTTGTTTTTCCAGCTATGCCAATGGAGCTGCTGTGCCCCACCCCTGTGCCTACCCCATCCCTTGTCGGCCTCGGTTCCCATGCTAGGAGGCTTGTCCTGTGGCCTCTGGAGTTCCTTGGAGGGTGCCATCCAATGACTACAACAGGGCTGGGAGGTCTGGGCCTCAATTCCAACCTCAGGAGCTGACTTGCTGGGTGGTTGCAGGCAAGACTTGGCTTCTCTGAGCCTCATCCACTTAATGGGATAAATCATTCACCCTGGGAAAGCACTCGGGGACGCTTCAGTGGAAGAAGCCAGGGAGCATGAAGCAGCCTCATTGTGGAGGCTGAGAATTTAAATCCCAGCGCCTTTGGGAGCCAGTGGCCCTTTACTAATGGGCTCCGCACTCCATGGAACTTTGTTAGTTTCCCAGCTCGCATGGAAGTAAGACCTCCTGGCAGACGCTGGGTGGCTTGTTCACATGCACTGTGAACTTGGATCACGACGCCCTCTTTTTGGATGAGTTCTCAGCCTGGTTTTGAAGTATCTTGCTGGGACAATGAATGGCTTTGCAATTCATTTTCAGTGAGCTCCTTACAACCTCACTCAGGAACTAAGGCCTTGGGGAATTGTGCTTCCTTCAACAGATTCAGCTGGGCCACCATGCTGGAGGCTGCTGAGTCACATAGCCAAGGCCCGTTAGCTGCTACACATGGCTTTCTTGGACCCACCTTTCTAGTGAATGCACAGGATTAATCTGAGAGCTACTTTCTCGTCTTCTGTCTTTATTTCCTCCTTTTTCCTGGCTTTTTCGCCCCCTCCCCGCCTTTTACTTCTCCTGAGCTAGGAAGGAAGAGCAATTAGTCATCTCAGATGACAAGACTTTCTCCCAAGAGCTAGTTGGGCAATGGCATAAACCCTGGAATGAAGGGGTCCTCACTTCGCATGATACTTTTGCAAGGATCTGGGTATTAATGGAGCGGGTCTTCAGAGTCATTGAGGGCTACTTATCATTTATTGAATCTGCCAGATTCTCTCAGGCCTCTGTGGCTTTTGAAATGGTTGACTCAGGTTGCAGTTGACTAGGGATTCTTTTTTTCTCTGACCAGAATCCTATTCTATTCTCACCTGCCTGGTTAATCCTTACTTGTTCTTCAATGATTCACCTCCCTCCAGCAAGTGAACCATTCATTCAATAAATATTTATTAAGCACCTACTACACACCAGGGACTATCCTAGCAATTGGGATACGACAATGAACAAAATACCCCAAATTCCAGCCTTCATAGAGATCACAATGAAGTGGGAGCAGACAGACCACACAGATACATAAATATCTAAAGTGTCAGCTGATGATGCACTCAATGAAAAATAATAAACCCAGGTAAGAGGACAAGGAGTAAAGAAGTGGAAGGCTCTCTGAAGCTGCAGCATTTAAACAGACCTGAATAGAGAATGATCTGCGTGACTATTTAAGGAATTTTGATGGGAAGTGATCAGAGATATGGGTCACTAGATAAAAGAAAATGTAGGTCAAGGTAGTTTTTTAAAAAAATTTGAATTAATATAATAATAAAAAGAAACAACAAAAACAAAGCAAAACAAAAAATTTGAATTAACACATTAATTAGTTAGCCAAAGGATTATGGGAGTCTTCGCCACATATTTTGTGAGCTTATCCTAGGGCCAGGAGAAGAGATTGAGAAAAGGTTGTTTTCTTCTTATTCCCATTAGCTCCTATCATCTCAGTTCTGCCTTCTGTCCCTCACCAAATGATGAGAGATGTATTAATTTTTGTATCAACATCTGCAGATTTCTGGTCTCTCTGATATTTAGCAGACCAAGGAGACCACCTGCCATTTTGTATTGGATGTTTGCCATGTCATGTCACCTCTTTGTTTTTATTTTTGTTAAAGATTTATTTTTATTGTTTTTGAGAGAGTGAAAGTGAGAGAGACAGAAGTGTGTGTGTGTGTGTGGGGGGGGGGGCAGAGCAGTCTCCGTAGTTGCATGACATTAGTTTTCTTCATAGTTTCATTCTACAGGTGGGCACTGGGTTGCACAGAGCAGGAAGCAGCTGGGAGCCTCCTGCATGGAAGACGCGCCCCCCTTGAGCCAGGAACCAAACCACATAGGAGGTTCGTCCCAGTGAGAACCAAACTGGGGGCACACCCCAGTTCAGCATATGGGTCTGCATGGGCCGGGGCTGGGATTCGATCCTTGGACCCTGGGCCTGCAAGATGAGCCCTCAACCCACTGAGCCATCCTGGCATCCCCACCTCTTTTCTAGAAGACAACATTGCGCTATATAAGAGGGCTGTCTGGAAAAAAATCCAGCCATAAATGCCTCTATTTTTCATATTATATGGCTGGGTACTTTCTGGAGAGCCCTCGTAAATCATTGGATACATGGTAATGCCTGAATCATGTGTTAGAATGTAATCTGGTAATTATATGGTAAAATGATTTATTACTTCCAGGGTAGGCACAATATGGTTCCTAATTTTTTTATAATAATTAATCAATCAGGGTATTGCATCAAAGAACTATTTAAATAGTTTTTAAGTGCCAGATTCTTAATCTTTCTGAGACTATTTACACAGTGACTAATGCTCTAAGAAGGACAGAGAATTAAGGGACTTGACTCCCGTCCTCAGAGAAGATAGATATCTATGCCTAGCATTACATATAAATTTGTGAGAACCCTCACAAATGTCTGATCATGTATTACAAACTTGACATGAATTCTAGAAGAATATAATAATAACCCACAACATCAATGCCACAAACAATAACATTAAAATGGAAATAGTTGACTCATGTTGGAGTTGACTGGGGATACTTTTTTCTCATAACAAGGCACATGGTTTCCATTCAGAATCTCTTAATAATGGCACAAGAATAGCCATCATTCACCCATTTACACCTTGATAGTGTAGAAAAAAAAAGAAAGAAAAGTGGTGAGCTTTGGCATTGGTCAGTTAGATCTGCATTAAAATCCCTACTTTGCTATTTGTTAACTGTGAAACTGAACAAGTTACTTCTGTGAGCTTTAATTTATCTATAAAATGGGTACAATAATACCTACTTCACAGGGTTATGGTGAGGTTCAATTTAAGTATGAATATAAACTGCCTGGTGTGATATCTGGCATAGACTGGACAATCACTAATAGCAATGAGTATAGTTGGCAGTACTAATAGAGGTAGCAGGGGTGGTGCTTGTGCTGTTAGAGATGCACAGTAGCCTTCCTAGGAAAGGAAACAGGCGCTGGCCTCCAACCTTGTCTCTTCGCTGCAAACCCTATCAGCAGGTGGAGTTGTCGATCATCCTCGTTATTGGTCCACATGGGCTTTCACAGATTCGTGTAATAACTTCATTGAGAGCCTTTCAAGCAACAAAATCTCTGCCCGCAAAAGTAGGTTGACCAGATGTCCCGTTTCAAATGCAACAGAAAACAACGGTTTTGACTGGTTTCAAACAGTACACCTGGTCAGCCTGCTGACACCTTGAATTGAGCCCCGTGAGACTAGACTGACCAGACGTACTGTTTGAAACGGGACAGCCGTTATTTTCTGTCCTCTTTAAAACAGGACGCCTGGTCAGCCAACTTGTAAGGTTTTTTCTTTTCTTTTTTTTTCTAGCATGGAAGGAACGTTTTCCTGATTAAGGTATGAGTACAGGTCTCTCTCTCCTGTAACTGGGATTTGGGGCAGGCTGAGAGTCACTGTGCCACATGGGCTGAAGTTGTCACACAACTCAATGCCCTGTTTTTCCCTGTTAGGTGGTGGGGGCCAGGGAGGGAGAAAAAGAATCCTGGGTGCTCAGCAAAGAGGAAAACGCTAGAAGCCTCTGAGGTAGACAGTGGGAAGGGGGCCAGGGCACGGGGACAGAAAGGCAGACCCTTAAACAGGGTACCATGTGAAATCCCTGCTCTCTGGAAATGGTCATGAAGTAATTTCATAAAAATTGAACTCTGTCTAACAGCCAGGTGTGTCTTTCTTCAGGTCTCAAGCATGAATGCCTGTCTGCTCGCTGTCAGTGTGAGTGTAGTGGAACTATAGTGCTGTCAGGTGTGGACAGTGACGAGATGGCGGGAACTCATTTGACACCAGTATGAACTCGTCACCTAAAACTCAACTCAACCCCAGGGATTTCAGAGCTGTCGAAGAAATTTTGATGGCTTTCTTTGCTTAATCAGGCCCTGTTAAGCTCCCTTGAGGCTAAGTAGGGAAGTAGGGGCCAAGATTTTGTGTCTTACTGTGGGAAAGTATAATTTCCAAAAGCAACAACCCTTCCTTCAAAAAAAAGTGTATAATCAAAGAAAAAAAACAGTGTTCTCTGCTTTGTGAGATTAATATACAAATACCCTCCTGCGTGTCTTCTTCCAACAAAAACACTGACCCCTCTTTTACAGAAATACTGGACTCGCCATAGCCTAGCAGAGCAGCAATATACACAGTAGTTTAAATATATGTGTTAAATTAAATTAGATTTAACTGGTTCCCCCCACCTCGTGTCTTTGTTACCTGCCATTTATTTCTATCATGCAGTGAAAACTGCTAAACTCTTGGAGATAGTCTGTCTCAATGTCCATAAAATAACAGCTCCTGTTTCTCTGGCTTGATACCCACAGGAATGTCAGGACAGGAAGGTGCATCCATAACTGAACACCAGTAATTAAGGACTTAGCAAGCTCTTTATGTTTTACTAACCCTTAAATCAACAGCCTACTCCTCATTCACTGGCACATTATCTCTCAAGCGGTAATTGCTACTCTTCCACAGGTAAGTTTTTCTAGAATCAAAGGTTCACTATGGGTAAGGCAAAGAATACCTCGGTCCTTAACCCTATTTGATTCCTAATGGAAACTGAAAATTAGCTTCATCGGAACAAAAAGTCATTGTATAAAAAGTAAGCTAACAATATCCCCCCTCCTCCAAAAAAGGACTTCATCATACACAGGAGCATTATCAGGTAGTAAGATCCTGGACCCCGGAGTCAGACAGACCTGGGTATGTATGGGTCTGTACTTTGAACCAGTAACTACTCAAGTGACCTTGACCCAGTGGGTTGGCTTCTCTACGCCTACTTTCATAGGGCGTTGTTAGACTTGTGTGAAATAAGACAACATATTACAGCATTTTCATGATAGATAGTGCTTAACCATTTAACACAAAATTATTTTGATGGTCATGATTACAGCTAACATGAATGTGAGCAGCTAAGCAGCAGATATACGTAAGCCAATAGGGATTCACATAGTGACACTACAAGAATTTCTCCTCTGGGGAAGATAAAAATGTTAGCTCCCACAACAAAAGACTACAGATAGTACGACTCCATTTATACAGAATGTCCAGAACAGACAGCTCCATAGAGACAGAAAGTAGACGGTGGTTGCCTCGGCCTGGGGTACTGGGGTATGGGGGAATATGGGGAGTGGCTGCTAATGGGCACAGGTTTTGTTTTGGAATGATGACAATGTTCTCAAATTGATTGTGCTGATGGTTGCACAACTGAATGCATTTAAAAAAAATGACTAAATTATAGATTTTACATGGGTGACTTGTATAGGATGTAAATGATATGGGATGTAAATTATCTCAATAAAGCTGTTATTAAAATAGATTAGCTCCCATTTATTGCTCAGTTAATCTTTATAATAGCTCATGGTTTTTAGTTCTCCACAGTCAAGAAAACCAAGGTTAATATATGTTAAGTAACTTAACATGGTTCATATAATTAGCACGTAATGGACTCAGGATTTCCCATTTTTAATTGACTTGTTGGATCTTAGTTTCACAGAATTGGATTAGTCATAATCATTGAAGGCCATCTTTTATTTTATTGTATTTCATGTATGGATGCATGCTAAATAAGATAATAAATACTTCTGACTCCACTGTCCAAACCAAGGCTAGAATATTCTTTTTTCCTACGCCCTGTCTCCTTCCCAGAGATAAGCACTACCCAGAATATTGTGCTTAGCGTTTCCTTACCTCTTTTAGAAGTTATTTTTCATAGCAATATGTGTGCCTAAGTGGTATACTGTTGGGCTCAGCTTAGTTTAGTTTTGATTTTACATAGTTTTCAAACTTTATCAAAAGCCTATTAGGTTGTATGTGATCTTCTGGGAAATGCATTTTTCATTCACCATGATGTTATGTATTTAGATTCATCCACGTGGAAGAGTGCCTCTTCAGCATTTTGTTTTCATGGTGTAGAACATTCCATTTTATGAATATACTTATGATTTATTCGTGCATTTCTCTTTCAGTGGATGCTTAGATCATTTCAAGTTTTTCTCTATGTTGATAAGTTCAACTATGATTATTTTTTATATAGGCAGCTCTTGGTGTACAAGGGCTGTCAGGAAAGTATTTAGCCATGTAACCATTCTTGTTATATTGACAATGGCTGGATTTTTTCTGGATAGCCATCATACATGTGCCAAGTTTTCTCTTGGCTTTATATTACAGAAATTGGGTATATACCTAATAGATTTGCTGAGTATGCAAGCATTCAATTTTACAAGATAATGCTAAATGGTTTCCAATTTTCCATCAGCAATATGCATGAGACCCTGTTGATATCCAACACTTGGTATTGTCAGACTTAGATGTGTTAAGCAAATGGATGTAAACTGACATTTTATGGTAATAAAATGTGAGCCGCCTCTTCCCACTTATTGGTGAGGTGAGCATCTCTTTGTAGGTTTATTGACCATATATGTTTTTTAAAATAAATATAAAAATCAATTCTTATTTAAAACTTGAAGTAAGCCCCAAATGTTGCTTCATTTTATGTCATTAATGCCCCCATATCCACATGCTACATTGATTGGTTCCATATGTGTTTTTTTTCTATGAAATGCTTCTTTATGGTCTTTGCCCATTTTTATATTGAGTTGAGTTTTTCTTATTTGTAGGAATGCTTTATATATATATAAGAAAAACTAGTATTTTGTTGGCTATATGCATTTCACATGTTTTCTTCATTTTGTAGCTTGTATGCTACTTCCATTGGAGACTCTTTTGACAAACAGAAATTCTTAGTTTTAATATAGTGGAATTTACATTTCTTTTGTAATTAGCAATGTTTGTGTCGTGAAGAAATCTATTCTTATCCATGGTCATGTATTTCTTCTGAAAGTTTGCAAATTTTGTTTT